>JACEWE010000115.1:0-48283 GCA_014839755.1 Sylvia borin
TCCGTTCTCAGCCGTGTCATTCCTGCATTGAGCTGTGTCCGTTCTCAGCCGTGTCACTCTGCACTGAGCTGTGTCCGTTCTCAGCTGTGTCACTCTGCACTGAGCTGTGTCCGTTCTCAGCCGTGTCATTCCTGCACTGAGCTGTGTCCGTTCTCAGCCGTGTCATTCCTGCACTGAGCTGTGTCCGTTCTCAGCCGTGTCATTCCTGCACTGAGCTGTGTCCGTTCTCAGCCGTGTCACTCTGCACTGAGCTGTGTCCGTTCTCAGCTCGGTCCCTCACCCCACCCCTGTCCCCTGACCCCCCGTGTCACCCCACCCCTGTCCCCTGACCCCCCCGTGTCCCCCCCAGGGCTCCTGGCGCTCCTGGGGCTCGCCCTGTGCTCGGGGGGCGCTCTCTCTCTGCAGGGGTCCCCCCGCAGCTCCTGGACCTTCTCCTGGTCCTACCTGCTGGGCTGGGCCGGCACCGCGCTGCTGGCCTCGGCAGGTACCGGGGACACCGGGGACACCGGGGACACCGGGGACATCTGGGGACACGGGGGACACGGGTGGACACCGGGGACACAGCGGGACTCGGGGGGACATCGGGGGACATCGGGGGACACGGGGGGACACGGGGGACACGGGGGGACACGGGGGACACGGGGGAATTGGGGGGTCACGAGGACTGGGGGGGGTCACAGCGGAATTGGGGGGTCACGGGACTGGGGGGGTCACAGGGGAACTGGGGGGTCAGGGGGATTGGGGGGTCACGGGACTGGGGGGGTCACAGCGGAATTGGGGGGTCGAGGGCGTCACCGGGATTTGGGGTGTCACGGGAACGGGGGCGGGGGTCACGGGGAATTTGGGGCGCCACAGACATCGGGGGGGGTCACGGGTATTTGGGCTCGGGGGGGCTGGGGGCGTCCTGGGGGATTGGGGGGGTCACGGGGAATTAGGGGGGGGCACAGACATTGGGGGGGTCACGGTGATTGGGGGGGTCAGGGGATTGGGGGGGTCAGGGGGTCAGTGGGGTCACGGCGATTTGGGGTTCACAGGACCCGGGGGGGGGTCACTGGAATCAGAGGGGGGGGGATGAAAATTTGGGGTCCCATCCCTGCGCTGAGCTGTGCCCGGCCTCTGCAGCGGGTGGGATTTCACCCCCCCACACCCCCCCAAACTTTTTGGGATAATTTTGGGGATCCCAAACCCCCTCCCCACCCCCCTGAGCCCCCCCTTTTCCCCACCCCCCCCCCCCCAGGGATTTTCCATCTCTGCTCCGCTTCCAAGGATCCGTCCCCGGAGAGCTCCGAAGTTGGGGGGTCCTGAGGGGTCCCGGGAGGGGGGTCCCCGTTTTGCCCCCCCGGTTTTGGGGTGTCCTGAGCTGACTCCGGTCTCTGCTGATCCCCTCCCCCCTCTCCCCGTTCCCGGTTTTTTCCCTTTTTCCCCAAATTTTGCTGTGCCAATAAACGCCCCCCACGTGCCCCTCCCCCCACAGCTCCCCGTGCGGTTCCCTGCGGGATCCGGGGGAATTCGGGGGGTCCCAAAAGTTTTGGGGGTGGCGGCTCCCAGCCCCCCCCCCCCCCCCTCAGGTGTGGGAAGGAACTGGGATGTGGTGGGGGGCACTGGGGGGCAAATGGGAAGGGTTTGGGGGGGCACTGGGAGCACTGGGAGGGGACTGGAATGAACTGGGAGGGACATGGGGGGGCCACTGGGAGGGACATGGGGGGCACTGGGAGGCACTGGGAAGGGTTTGGGGGGCACTGGGAGGCACTGGGAAGGGTTTGGAGGGCACGGGGAGGCACTCGGAGGGGATGGGAATGAACTGGGAGGGATATGGGGGCACTGGGAAGGGTTTGGGGGGGCACTGGGAGGCACTGGGAGGGGACTGGAATGGACTGGGAGGGACATAGGGGGCACTGGGAGGGATATGGGGGCACTGGGAGGGATATGGGAGCACTGGGAAGGGTTTGGGGGGCACTGGGAGGGGATGGGAACGAACTGGGAGGGGATGGGAATGGACTGGGAGGGACATGGGGGGCACTGGGAAGGGTTTGGGGGGCACTGGGAGGCACTGGGAGGGGATGGGAATGAACTGGGAGGGACATGGGGGGCACTGGGAGCACTGGGAAGGGTTTGGGGGGGCACTGGGAGCACTGGGAGGGGATGGGAATGAACTGGGAGGGACATGGGGGGCACTGGGAGCACTGGGAAGGGTTTGGGGGGGCACTGGGAGCACTGGGAGGGGATGGGAATGAACTGGGAGGGACATGGGGGGCCACTGGGAGGGATATGGGGGCACTGGGAAGGGTTTGGGGGGCACTGGGAGCACTGGGAAGGGTTTGGGGGGGCACTGGGAGGCACTGGGAGGTTACTGGAATGGACTGGGAGGGACATGGGGGGGCACTGGGAGGGATATGGGGGCACTGGGAGGCACTGGGAAGGGTTTGGGGGGCACTGGGAGGCACTGGGAGGCGATGGGAATGAACTGGGAGGGACATGGGGGGCACTGGGGGACACTGGGAAGGGTTTGGGGGACACTGGGAGGCACTGGGAGAGACATGGGAGGCACTGGGAGGCACTGGGAAGGGTTTGGGGGGCACTGGGAGCACTGGGAGGGGACTGGAATGGACTGGGAGGGACATGGGGGGCACTGGGGGCACTGGTGTGGGGCAGGAATGGACTGGGAAGGATGAGGAATGGACTGGGAAGGATATGAGAAGCACTGGGAGGCACTGGGAGGTCCACAGGGGGGACACTGGGAGCACTGGGAAGGACACAGTGGGACACTGGGAGCACTGGAGGCACTGGGAGCACTGGGATGTCCATGGGCAGAGATATGGGAGTCACTGGGAGCACTGGGAAGGAGCACTGGGAGCACTGGGGGGCACTGGGAGCACTGGGAAGCAGCACTGGGGTTCCATGGGGGGCACTGGGAAGGAGCACTGGGAGCACTGGGAGCACTGGGAAGGAGCGCTGGGGTTCCATGGGGGGCACTGGGAGCACTGGGAAGGAGCACTGGGGATGCCGTGGGGGGCACTGGAAGGTCCGTGGGAGCACTGGGAGCACTGGAGTCACTGGGAGCACTGGGAAGGACACAGGGGGCGCTGGGAGCACTGGGAGCACTGGGAAGGAGCGCTGGGGTTCCATGGGGGGCACTGGGAGCACTGGGAAGGAGCACTGGGGATGCCGTGGGGGGCACTGGAAGGTCCATGGGGGCACTGGGAGCACTGGAGGCACTGGGAGCACTGGGATGTCCATGAGGAGTCACTGGGAGCACTGGGAGTTCTTTGAGGGCACTGGAAGGTGCGTGGGCAGAGATATGGGAGTCACTGGGAGCACTGGGAAGGAGCACTGGGAGCACTGGGAGGTCCATGGAGAGTCATTGGGAGCACTGGGAGCACTGGGAAGGGGCACTGGGAAGGAGCACTGGGAGCACTGGGAGCACTGGGAGGTCCATGAGGAGTCACTGGGAGCACTGGGAGCACTGGGAGGTCCATGGGGGCACTGGGAGCACTGGGAGCGCTGGGGGCACTGGGAGCACTGGGAGCACTGGGAAGGAGCACTGGGAGCACTGGGAAGGAGCACTGGAAGCACTGGGAAGGGGCACTGGGAGCACTGGGAGGTCCGTGGGGGGCACTGGGAGCACTGGGAGGTCCATGAGGAGTCACTGGGAGCACTGGGAAGGAGCACTGGGAGCACTGGGAGCACTGGGAGGTCCGTGGGGGGTCACTGCGGAGTTCACCGGGGTCCCCCCGGGCCGTCCCCGCTCTCTGCCCCCGGTACCGGGTGTGTCCCCTCCCCCCCCCTCCGCCGCCGTCGCCCCTTTAAGGCCGCGCCCTCGGCCCCGCCCCCCGGCCCGACCTGCCCGACCGGTCCGCCCCACCCGGCCACGCCCCCTGCCCCGCCCTGCCCCGCCCCGCCCCCTGCCCCGCCCCTCCCCGGCCCCGCTCCCGGTGCCGTCCCGCAGCCGAGCAGCACCGGCCCCTCCGCCGCCACCGGCCCGGTTCGGCCCCGGTTCCACCCGGTCCCGGCCCGGAGAGTCCCGGTGGCTCCCGGTTCCTCCCGGTCCCGCCCGTAGGGACCCGCCGAGGCCGTGCCCGGTGTTACCGGGGCTGTCCCGGTGCGTGCCGCTGGGGCCCGGTCCGGTCCGGATGGTGCTGACCGGGAGCCGAACCGCGCCGTGAGCCCGGAGCGCTCCGCATGGAGCCCCGAGGGATGCGACCCGGGCCGCCCGTGCTCCTCGTCGTCACCTTCCTCCTCGGCCTCACCGGTAAGGCTCCGGGCGGCACCGGGACACGGGACACCGGGACACGGGGCTACGGTACCGGGACACGGGGCAGCGGTACCGGGACACGGGACACCGGTACCGGGACACGGAGCGCCGATACCGGGACACGGAGCGCCTATCCCGGCTGCCACTCGGGCAGGGGCTGGCCACCGGAGCGGTGGAACCGGTACCGAGGACCGGGAGGGCACCGGGGACAGCGCTTCCCACGCGTGGAAAGGTCCCGGGGGGCACCGGCAGCTCCCGGAGGGCGAACCGGGACCGGGGGAGCGGCGGCTCGCTCGGGGCGTGGGGGGGAGTGAAACCGGGGCGTGGAGAGTGAAACCGGCACCGGGAAACGGGAACCGGGACCGGGAAATTGAAACCGGCACCGGGAAACGGGAACCGGCACCGGGAAATGGGAACCGGCACCGGGGAATTGGAACCGGCACCGGGAGCAGCGGCGGGACCGTGGGGGGAACCCACGGGGGGCGGGAGCGCGCAGGAGTGCGCGCACACGCGTGTGCAGGTGTGTGTATGTGTGTGTGTGTGTGTGTGTACGTGGGCGCGCTCGCGTGTGCACCTGCGGCCCCGCGCACCTGCGGCTCCCACGGGCCGAGTGTCCGTCTGTCCACGCGCGCGTGTCCGTGCGCGCGTGCCCGCGGGTCCCCACGCCCCACCCCCCCCCCCCCCGGGGGGCGCTTCACACGCGTGTGCGCGCACACCTGCCGCGCGTGCCCGTGGGCGCCCGCACACCTGCGTGGGCTCCGCTCCCCCACCCCCACCCCCGGGGGGCGCGGACCCCTCTGGGAACACGCGTGGGGAGGTGACAAACCGTGGGAACGGCGACCCCGGGGGGGTCCCGCCCCCTCGCCATTGTCGCCATTGTCCCCATCCCCCCCCCGGCCGTTTTGGGGTGTCCCACTCACGATGGGGGAGGGGCTGCACCCACCACGGAGGTTTTTTTTTTTTGTGGGGGGGGTGGGGGTCACCTGCTCTGCCCCGCCCCCCCCCCACACACACCTCGCCGTGCCTCAGTTTCCCCTCAGCACCGTGGGAACGGGCTGGGGACCTCCCCACGCGGGTCCGCGGCTGCTCCGGTGGGTGCTGACCCCCCCTCCCCCCCACACGTGAGGAGGGGTCGCGGGGGGGGTCGCGGGTCCCCTCAGGCGCTGCGGGGGCGTGCGGTGCACACGCGTGTGCAAGGCGTTCCCACGCGCGTGCCAGGGGCTCCCACGTTCATTTTTGGATTGGGGGAGGGGGGTCCCTCCGTGCGTGTGCGTGTCCCCCGTGGCTGAGGGGACACGCGGTGGCTGTCCCCCACGTGTCCCCGTGGGAACCTCCCGCCCCCAGCTCGAGGCTCTGCCCCACCCCCGAGACCCCCCACGGGAGTTCGGGGGGACCCCCTTCACCCTCCCCCACCCCCGGGACCCCCCCCGGTGCCCGTTGTGGGGCTGTTTTGCCCCCCCCCCCGCGCTCGGGGCCGGGCGTGGGGCCCGTGGGGCCGGTTCAGCCGGTTCGGCGCCGGTTCCCACGCGCCCGGGCCGCGCTGGGTGGGGACGCCCCGAGGGGGGAACCTCCCCACGGAACCCCAGAACCGCGCCCACGCCCCGTGACGGCCGTGGGACCCCCGCGGAGCCCAACCGGGACCCCCCAAAATCTCCCCCCCCTTTGGCTCAGCGGAGGCGCGGGGGGAAACTGAGGCACGTGCGAGCGGCGAGGGGAGCTTAATTAAGGGGTTAATGAGTCGGGGGGTTCTGTGGGGGGTCAGAATGGTGAGGGGGGATTTTGGGGACCCCCCGGGGGGTCGGCGGGGGCGGCAGAGAGGGATGTGACCCGGCCGGTTGGGCTGGACGGGCCGGCCCGGCCGCTTCTGGCGGCGGCGGGGCGGGGACACGCCCCCCCTGAACCTGCGGGACACGCCCCCTCCCAAAAATGCACCCCAAAAAATGCAGCCCTAAAAATGCAGCCCTAAAAATGCGCCCCCAAAAATGTACCCCGAAAATGCGGCCCTAAAAATGCAGCCCTAAAAATGCAGCCCAAAAATGCGGCCCTAAAAATGCAGCCCTAAAAATGCACCCCGAAAATGCGGCCCTAAAAATGCGGCCCCAAAAATGCGCCCTAAAAATGCGGCCCTAAAACGCGGCCCCAAAAATGCAGCCCCCAAAAATGTACCCCAAAAAATGCACCCCAAAAATGCGCCCCCAAAAATGCGCCCCCAAAAATGCACCCCAAAAATGCAGCCCTAAAAATGCACCCCAAAAATTCAGCCCAAAAAATGCAGCCCTAAAAATGCAGCCCTAAAAATGCAGCCCTAAAAATGCGCCCCCAAAAATGCGCCCCCAAAAATGCGGCCCCAAAAATGCAGCCCTAAAAATGCAGCCCTAAAAATGCGCCCCCAAAAATGCACCCCAAAAATGCGCCCCAAAAATGCGCCCCAAAAATGCGGCCCAAAAATGCGCCCCCAAAAATGCGGCCCCAAAATGCAGCCCCAAAATGCAGCCCCAAAATGCAGCCCTAAAAATGCGCCCTAAAAATGCAGCCCTAAAAATGCGGCCCCAAAAATGCGGCCCTAAAAATGCGGCCCTAAAAATGCGGCCCTAAAAATGCAGCCCTAAAAATGCAGCCCCAAAAATGCGGCCCTAAAAATGCTGCCCAAAAAATGCACCCCAAAAATGCACCCCGAAAATGCGGCCCTAAAAATGCAGCCCTAAAAATGCGCCCTAAAAATGCACCCCCAAAAAGGCAGCCCTAAAAATGCGCCTCCAAAAATGCAACCTAAAAATGCAGCCCCAAAATGCAGCCCAAAAAATGCGGCCCTAAAAATGCACCCCAAAAATGCGGCCCTAAAAATGCGACCCTAAAAATGCAGCCCAAAAATGCGCCCCAAAAATGCTGCCCAAAAATGCGCCCTAAAAATGCGCCCCCAAAAATGCGCCCTAAAAATGCGCCCCCAAAAATGCGCCCTAAAAATGCGCCCCCAAAAATGCGCCCTAAAAATGTACCCCAAAAATGCGGCCCTAAAAATGCACCTCCAAAAATGCGCCCCCCATCATCATCAGCCCCCCCAAAAGCCTCTCCCCAAATCGCGCACCCCCAAATTCTGAACCACAAACGTGCCCCCGAACAATGAGGCGGTCCCCAAAAGTGAACCCCAAAAGTGAACACCCCAAAATGCATCTCAACCCCCCAAAACCTCATCCCAAATCCTGAACCCCAAAAATCTACCCCATAAAACTCAGGTAGTCCCCAAAACTGAACCCCAAAACTGAACCCCCAAAATCCACCTCAACAGACCCCCAAAACCTCACCCCGAATCCTGCACCCCGAATCCTGCACCCCAAAGCTGCACCCCAAATTCTTCACCCCACACTCTGCACCCCACAAACGTGCCCCCGAGCACCCAGAAAGTCCCCAAAACTGAACCCCAAAACTTCACCCTCCAAAATGCACCTCAACCCCCCCCATCAGCCCCCCAAAACCTCTCCCCAAATCTTGCACCCCAAAAATCTACCCCATAAAACTCAGTCCCCAAAACTGAACCCCAAAACTGAACCCCCCAAAATGCATCTCAACCCCCCCCGATCAGCCCCCCAAAACCTCACCCCGAATCCTGCGCCCCAAAAATCTACCCCATAAAACTCAGTCCCCAAAACTGAACCCCAAAACTGAACCCCCCAAAAAATGCACCTCAACCCCCCCCATCAGCCCCCCAAAACCTCACCCCAAATCCTGCACCCCAAAGCTGCACCCCGAATCCTACACTCCAAACCCTGCAGGTGTGCCCCGCTGTGCCCAGCTGTGCCCGAGCCCTGTGCCGATGTGCCCAGGTGTGCTCAGGTGTGCCCAGGTGTGCCCAGGTGTGCCCGAGCCCTGTGCACGTGCACCCAGGTGTGCCCAGGTGTGTTCAGGTGTGTTCAGGTGTGCCCAGGTGTGCCCAGGTGTGTTCAGGTGTGCCCAGGTGTGCTCAGGTGTGCCCGAGCCCTGCACAGGTGTGCCCAGGTGTGCCCAGGTGTGCCCAGGTGTGCCCGAGCCCTGTGCCCAGGTGTGCCCAGGTGCGCCCAGGTGTGCGCAGGTGTGCCCAGGTGTGCCCAGGTGTGCCCAGGTGTGCCCAGGTGTGACCTCGCACACTCAGTATCACCCCTGGTGCCCGCAGGTGGTGGCCCAGGGGACACGCGGAGGTGCCAGGGCCCCTTCCGCACCTGGTACCGCACCTGGTGCCCACGGGTGACACCGAGGCCACACTGAGGTCCCCTGTCCCTGTGCCCCCCTGTGTCCCTGCACCTGTTCCTGTGCCACCTCCCTGTCCTCACCGTGTCCCCTGCCATGTTCCCTGTGCCCAGGTGTGCCCACACCTGGTGACACACGGGGGACACACTCAGTGTCACCCCCGTGTCCCCGATGTCCCCGCAGGCGGGGGCTGTGTGGAGATGCCTGTCCCCACTCTCAGTGTCACACTCAGTGTCACATCCCTGTCCCCACTCTCAGTGTCACATCCCTGTCCCCACTCTCAGTGTCACCCCCGTGTCCCCCCCGTGTCCCCGTGTCCCCGCAGGCGGGGGCCGCGTGGAGGTGCCTGTCCCCACACTCGGTGTCACACTCAGTGTCCCCCCCGTGTCCCCGTGTCCTCGCAGGCAGAGGCTATGTGGAGATGCCTGTCCCCACTCTCAGTGTCACACTCAGTGTCACAGTCAGATGTGACTCTCAGTGTCACCCCCGTGTCCCCGCAGGCGGTGGCTGTGTGGAGATGCCTGTCCCCACTCTCAGTGTCACACTCAGTGTCACAGTCAGATGTGACTCTCAGTGTCACATCCCTGTCCCCACTCTCAGTGTCCCCCCCCCGTGTCCCCGTGTTCCCGCAGGCGGGGGCTGTGCGGAGGTGCCTGTCCCCACTCTCAGTGTCACATCCCTGTCCCCACTCTTAGTGTCACCTCCGTGTCCCCACAGGCGGGGGCCGCGTGGAGGCGCCTGTCCCCACTCCCAGTGTCACACTCAGTGTCACAGTCAGATGTGACTCTCAGTGTCACCCCCGTGTCCCCGCAGGCGGTGGCTGTGTGGAGATGCCTGTCCCCACTCTCAGTGTCACACTCAGTGTCACAGTCAGATGTGACTCTCAGTGTCACATCCCTGTCCCCACTCTCAGTGTCACATCCCTGTCCCCACTCTCAGTGTCCCCCCGGTGTCCCCGCAGGCGGGGGCCGCGTGGAGGTGCCTGTCCCCACTCTCAGTGTCACACTCAGCGTCACTCTCAGTGTCACACTCAGTGTCCCCCCCGTGTCCCCACAGGCAGAGGCTATGTGGAGAGGCCTGTCCCCACTCTCAGTGTCACCCCCGTGTCCCCCCCGTGTCCCCGTGTCCCCGCAGGCGGGGGCCGTGTGGAGTTGCCTGTCCCCACACTCAGTGTCACACTCAGTGTCACATCCCTGTCCCCACTCTCAGTGTCCCCCCCGTGTCCCCGCAGGCGGTGGCCGTGTGGAGGTGCCTGTCCCCACTCTCAGTGTCCCCCCCGTGTCCCCGTGTCCCCGCAGGCGGTGGCTGCGTGGAGATGCCTGTCCCCACTCTCAGTGTCACACTCAGCGTCACTCTCAGTGTCACACTCAGTGTCACCCCCGTGTCCCCGTGTCCCCGCAGGCGGTGGCTGCGTGGAGATGCCTGTCCCCACTCTCAGTGTCACACTCAGTGTCACAGTCAGATGTGACTCTCAGTGTCACATCCCTGTCCCCACTCTCAGTGTCCTTCCCGTGTCCCCCCCGTGTCCCCGCAGGCGGGAGCCGTGTGGAGATGCCTGTCCCCACTCTCAATGTCACACTCAATGTCACATCCCTGTCCCCACTCTCAGTGTCCCCCCCGTGTCCCCGCAGGCGGGGGCTGTGCGGAGATGCCTTTCCCCACTCTCAGTGTCACACTCAGTGTCACAGTCAGATGTGACTCTCAGTGTCACATCCCTGTCCCCACTCTCAGTGTCCTCCGCGTGTCACCCCCGTGTCCCCGCAGGCGGGGTCGCGTGGAGGTGCCTGTCCCCACTCTCAGTGTCCCCCCCGTGTCCCCGTGTCCCCGCAGGCGGGGTCGCGTGGAGGTGCCTGTCCCCACTCTCAGTGTCCCCCCCGTGTCCCCCCGTGTCCCCGCAGGCGGGGGCCGCGTGGAGGTGCCGCGCACGGTGACGGCGGTGCTGGGCCAGGACGCGGTGCTGCCGTGCCGGTACCGGCCGCAGGAGCGGGAGCAGGTGGTGCAGGTGACGTGGCTGAAGCGCGGCGGGCCCGGCGCGGCGCCCGCGGAGGTGGCGGTGCTCAACCCGCAGCACGGCGACCACGTGCAGGAGCCGTTCGCCGGCCGCGTCCTGCGACACGGACACGGCGACCTGGAGGACGGCGACATCCTGCTGCGCAACGCCGTGCAGGGCGACGAGGGCGACTACGAGTGTCACCTCATCACCTTCCCCATGGGCAGCTTCGAGGGCAGGCTGACGCTCAGGGTGCTGGGTGAGCGCGGGGACACGGGGGACACGGGGACATGGGGGGACATGGGGGGACAGATGACACAGGGGACATGGAGGGGACATGGGGGATACAGGGGACATGGGGGGACAGACGGCACAGGGGACATGGAGGGGATATGGGGGACAGATGACACAGGGGACATGAGGGACACGGGGGACAGACAACACAGGGGATATGGAGGGGACATGGGGGACACAGGGGATATGGGGAACAGACGACACAGGGGACATGGAGGGGACATGGGGGACACGTGACATAGGGGGACATGGGGGGTGTGGGAGACACGGGGACAGGGGACACAGGGGACATGGGGAACATGGGAAACACGTGACATAGGGGGACATGGGGGGTGTGGGAGACATGGGGACAGGGGACATGGGGAACATGGGGACACGTGACGTAGGGGACAGTGGCGGGCGTGGGAGACACGGGGGACGCAGGACATGAGGGACATGGAGGGTGTAAAGGGAATGAGGGACATGGGGGACATGGGGGATATGGGGGACATTGGGGACATGCGGTGTGTGGAGGGCACTGGGGACACAGTGGACATGGGGGGCACTGGGGACATGTGGCACGTGGAGGGCAGAGGGGACATGATGGACTTTGGGGACATGGGGGCGTTGGAGACGGGGGGACTTCGGGGACATGGTGGACACCGAGGACCTGCGGTGTGTGGAGGACACCGGGGACACAACGGGCACTGGGGATGTGGGGGGACTTTGGGGACAAGGGGGGACTTGGGGGGACATTGAGGATGAGAGGACTTTGGGGACACGGGGGACATTGGGGATGGGGGAACTTTGGGGACATGGAAAGCACTGGGGACACAGTGGGCACAGGGGATGTGGGGGGCTTTGGGGACATGGGGGACATTGAGGATGGGGGGAACTTTGGGGACATAGAAAGCACTGGGGACACAACAGGTACGATGGATCTGGGGGGCTTTGGGGACATTCGGGACATTGGGGGTGGGGGAACTTTGGGGACATGGAAGGCACATGGGGACACAGTGGACGCTGGAGATGTGAGGCGCTTTGGGGACATAGGGGACACTGAGGATGGGGGGACTTTGGTGACATGGAAGGCACTGGGGACACAGTGGGCACAGGGGATGTGAGGCGCTTTGGGGACACAGGGGACATTGGGGATGGGGGGAACTTTGGGGACATGGAAGGCACATGGGGACACAGTGGGCACAGGAGATGTGGGAGGCTTTGGGGACACAGGGGACATTGGGGATGGGGGAACTTTGGGGACATAGAAAGCACTGGGGACACAGGGGACATGGAGATGTGGGGCGCTTTGGGGACATAGGGGACACTGAGGATGGGGGAACTTTGGGGACATAGAGAGCACTGGGGACACAGTGGGCACAGGGGATGTGGGGCGCTTTGGGGACACAGGAGACATTGAGGATGGGGGGAACTTTGGGGACATAGAGAGCACTGGGGACACAGTGGGCACAGGGGATGTGGGGCGCTTTGGGGACACAGGGGACATTGGGGACGGGGGAACTTTGGAAGGCACATGGGGACACAATAGGCACTGGGGACACAGTGGGCACAGGGGATGTGAGGCGCTTTGGGGACACTGGGGACACCGAGGACACACAGTGCTCTGACAACACCGACCACACAACCATCACCGGCTCCACGCGCTCCACCCAGGACCACAACCCCCACCCCACCCACCAACCCCCCGCCCCGTCCCCGTGTCCCCAGCGCACCCCTGACCCCCCCGTGCCCCCGCAGTGCCACCGCTGCCCATCCTGAACCCGGGCCCGCCGCTGGAGGAGGGCCAGGGCCGCACTCTGGCCGCGTCCTGCACGGCCGAGGGCAGCCCGGTGCCCTCGGTGCGCTGGGAGACCGAGGTGCGCGGCACCAACGCCACGCGGCGCTCGGCCCACGCGCGATCGGCCTCGGTCACCAGCGAGTTCTTCCTGGTGCCCGGGCGCTCCATGAACGGCAAGAGCCTCACCTGCGTGGTGGCACACCCCGGCCTGCGACACGAGAAGAGGATCACGCACCTGCTCAGCGTCGCCTGTGAGCCACCGGGAACCGAACGGCGGCGGGGGGACACGGGGGGAGGGGGGCGTTGGGGACATGGGGGGGAATTGGGGACATGGGGGGTGATGGGGGATGTGGGGGGTGAGGGAGGTGTGGGGGGAGTGTGGGAAATGGGGGGGTACTGGGGACATGGGGGGGAAATGGGGACATGGGGGGAATTTGGGACATGGGGGGAATTGGGGACATGGGGGGAATTGGGGACACTGGGGGGCATTGGGGACATGGGGGGCATTGGGGACATGGGGGGCATTGGGGACATGGGGGGGAAATGGGGACATGGGGGGCACTGGGGACATGGGGGCATTGGGGACATGGGGGGGAATTGGGGACATGGGGGGGAAATGGGGACATGAGGGGCGTTGGGGACATATGGTGTCTTGGGGACATGGGGGACACCGGGGACATGGGATGCGTGACAGATACCGGGGACATTGGGGCCATGGGAGGGCTTTGAAGATGTGGGGGACATTGGGGACATTGGGGACGGGGGGACATTGGGGACGTGGAGGACATGGAGGGTCTTGGGGACATGATGGGCACTGGGGACATGGAGGGTATTTGAGGTAGCATTGGGGACATTGAGAGGTGCGGATGGCACTGGGGACATGCAGAGTATTGGGGACATCTTGGGCTCAGGGGACATTGGGGACATGGGGGACACTGGGGACATGGAAATCGTGGGGAGCACTGGGGACATTGGCCGGCTGCCGGGTGTTGGGGACACGGGGGACACAGGTGGCGTTGGGAGCACAGGGGACACGGGTGACACTGGGGGATGCTGGCATGGGGGACACGGAGCGCGGGGACACTTTGGGGACACGGAGGGGCGGGGCTTTGGGCATGGGGAAGAAGAAAGACGCGGCAAGGACACCGTGGCCAGGAGGACCTTGTCCCCTGAGCGTCCCCTCGGTGTCCCCGTGTCCCCAGACCTGTCGGACGCGTCGGTGCTGGGCCACACGGCCGAGTGGCAGGAGGGGATGGAGGGGGCGGCGCTCACCTGCCTGGGGGACGGCAACCCCCCCCCGACCTACAACTGGACACGGTGAGGCCACTGCCACCCCCTGTCACCTCCTGTCACCTCCTGTCACCTCCCCATGGCCCCCTGACCGAGGTCCCCTCGCCCGTGTCCCCAGAGCACGGCTGTGTCCCCGCCAGGCTCCGGAGCATGTTCGTGTCCCTGCGGTGTCCCTGTGGTGTCCCCTGCCCCAGCTCTGTCCCCACCGTGTCCCCCTGACCGTGTCCGTGTCCCTGCAGTGTCGCATGGCCCCGCTGTGTCCCAGCTGCCAGTGTTGGTGTCCTCCCTGTCCCTGCCATGTCCCTCCATGTCCCTGCTGTGTCACCCCTGTCCCTGCCACATCCTCGTGCTCCTGTGCCGTGTCCCTGTGCCATGTCCTTGTCATGTCCCACCTGTCCCTGCCACATCCTCCTGCTCCTGTGCCGTGTCCCTGTGCCCATGTCTCTGTCGTGGCCCCCAGTCCCTGTTATGTCCCCATGTCCCTACGGTGTCCCCTGTCCTTGCCGTGTCCCCTGTCCCTTCTGTGTCCCCTGTCTCTGCCGTGTCCCCCTGCCTATGTCCTCCCTTTCTGTGCCATGTCCCCCTGCCGCTGTCACATCCCCCGTCTCTGTCACATCCTCCTGTCCGTGCCCACGTCTGTCCCCCCACCCCATGTCCCTGCCCACTCCTGTCCCCCGTGTCCCCACCCACACCTGTCCCCCGTGTCCCTGCCTGTCCCCCATGTCCCCACCCACACCTGTCCCCCATGTCCCCACCCACACCTGTCCTGTGTCCCTGTCCACTCCTGTCCCCCGTGTCCCTGCCCACTCCTGTCCCCCGTGTCCCTGCCCGTCCCCCGTGTCCCTGCCTGTCCCCCCGTGTCCCTGCCTGTCCCCGGTGTCCCTGCCTGTCCCCCGTGTCCCTGCTCGCTCCTGTCCCCTGTGTCCCTGCCTGTCCCCCGTGTCCCTGCCCACTCCTGTCCCCCGTGTCCCTGCCCACTCCTCTCCCCCGTGTCCCTGCCTGTCCCCCGTGTCCCTGCCTGTCCCGTGTCCCTGCCCGTCCCCCGTGTCCCTGCCTGTCCCCCGTGTCCCTGCCCGTCCCCCGTGTCCCTGCCCGTCCCGGTGCCGGTGCCGGTGCCGCGGTGGCTGGGCCCGGCGGTGCCACAAGCCCGGACAGGCCCCGCGGGGCCCGGCTGGGCGTCACCCGTGGGAACCGGCACCGCCGCCTTTGATGCCACCGCCGCCACCGCCACCCGCCCGCGCCCGACAGGGCAGGCCGGGGGCTGGCACCGGGAGGTGGCACCGGGGGGTGGCACCGGGGGGTGGCACCGGGGGGTGGCACCGGGGGCTGGCAGCGGGGGGTGGCACCGGGGGCTGGCAGCGGGGGGTGTCACCAGGGCTGGAACCAGGTGGTGTCACCGGGGAATGTCACTGGGGGCTGGCACCGGGGGGTGGCACCGGGGAGTGGCACCAGGGGTGTCACTGGGGAGTGGCACCGGGGAGTGTCACCAGGGCTGGAACCAGGTGGTGTCACCGGGGAATGTCGCTGGGGGCTGGCACCGGGGGGTGGCACCGGGGGTGTCACCGGGGGTGTCATCGAGGGGTGTCACCGGGGGGTGTCCCCAGGGTCTGTCACTGGGGGCTGGCACCGGGGGCTGGCACCGGGGAGTGTCACCAGGGCTGGAACCGGGGGGTGTCATCGGGGACTGGCACCGGGTCTGTCACCGGGTTCTGGTACCAGGGGGTGTCACCGGGTCTGTCACTGGGTTCTGGTATCGGGGGGTGTCACTGGGGGGTGTCACCCGGGGCTGGCACCGGGGTCTGGCACAGGGTCTGGCACAGGGTCTGGCACTGGGGCTGTCACTGGGACTGTCACTGGGACTGTCACTGTAGCTGTCCCCAGGGCTGTCCCCAGGGCTGACCCCTCAGTGTCCCCACAGGGTGGATGCCCCACTGCCCGCGGGTGTCCAGGCCAAGGGGGACACTCTGCTGTTCCAGCGGCCGCTGGCTGTGGCCGACGCCGGCGACTACGTGTGCCGAGTGTCCAACCGCGTGGCCGCCAAGGAGGCCCGGGCCAACGTCAGCATCCGGGGACGTGCCACAGGTGGGGACACGGCCGGTGGGGACACGGCCGGTGGGGACACTGCCAGGGACGGGGCTGGCAGAGGGGACAGGGGAGCAGAGTGCTGGGCTTGGTTCCTCCAGCCTTCTGTCTGTTCATCTGACCATCCACTTGTCCACCCATCTGTCTGTCCATCCATCCGTGCATCCATCCATCCATTTGTCCACTCATTCACGCACCCATCCGTCCATCTGTCTGTCCCTTCATTGACCCGTCCTTCTGTCCGCACGTCCATCTGTCCACTCATCCGTCCATTCATCTGCTTGTCCACCCACCCAACTGTCCACTCATCTGTCCATCCATCTGTCCACTCCTCTGTCCACTCACCCATCCATCCATTCATCTGTCTGTCCATTTGTCCACCCACCCGTCTGTGTGTCCACCCAGCTGCCCATTCGTCCCCCTGTCCATCCCCCCGTCTGTCCGTGTGTCCAGCCCCCACCCATCCATTCATCCGCCCGTCCGTCCCTCCCTCCTGCGCTCCTCCCACCCTGGGCCTGTCCCACCCCCGTCCGTCCCTGTTCCACGCCCGTCCACTCATCGTGTGCTCATCCACCCTGCCTTACTCACGGCTGCTCGCCCGCCCTGCAGTCCACTCATCCACCTTTCCGTCCACTCATCCACCTTTGTGTCCACTCATCCGCCTTTCCGTCCACTCACCCGCCCTTCCGTCCACTCATCCACCCTTCCGTCCACTCATCCTCCTTTGTGTCCCCTCACCCGCCCTTCCGTCCACTCATCCACCTTTGTGTCCACTCATCCGCCCTTCCGTCCCCTCACCTGCCCTTCCGTCCACTCATCCACCTTTCCGTCCACTCATCCTCCTTTGTGTCCCCTCACTCGCCCTTCTGTCCACTCACCTGCCCTTCCGTCCCCTCACCTGTCCCTCTGTCCCCTCATCTGTTCCTCTGTCCCCTCACCTGTCCTTCTGTCCCCTCACCTGTCCTTCCATCTCCTCACCTGCCCTTCTGTCCCCTCACCTGTCCCTCTGTCCCTCACCTGCCCTTTTGTCCCCTCACCCACCCTTCTGTCCCCTCACCTGTCCCTCTGTCCCGTCACCTGTCCTTCTGTCCCCTCACCCATCTGGTCACGCCTCTAGATTCCTGTCTGTCCGTCCATCTGTCCATCCATCCATCCATCCATCCATCCATCCATCCATCCATCCCTCCATCCATCCATCCATCCGTCCCTCTGTCTCTCTGTCCCTGTGTCCATCTGCCCACCCCTGGATGTATTTATCAGTCCATCCATCCATGGATTCATCCGGCCGTGGATGTCGTCATCCGTCTTTCCATCCATGCACTTGTCCATCTATCCGTCCGTCCATCCATCCATCCATCCATCCATCCATCCATCCATCCATCCATCCATCCCTCCGTCCGTCCGTCCGTCCGTCCGTCTGTCTGTCCATCCACCCCTGTGCTCCCCTCTCCCTCCACGTCCCTTCCCCCCTTGGGTTGTCCCCTCTCTTTGGGTTGTCCCCTCTCTTTGGGTTGTCCCCCTCAAAACCCTTTGGGGTGTCCCCCCAAACCCCCTTGGGTTGTCCCCCCAACCCCTCGGGGTGTCCCCCTGACCCTGTCTGAGCTCTGCTCTCACTTTGGGGTGTCTCCCCCTTTGGGGTGTCCCCCCGACTGACCCTCTTTGAGGTGTCCCTCATCTTTGGGGTGTCCTCTGACCCCTTTTGGGATTTTCCCCTGCTTTGGGGGTCCCCTGACCCTCTTTTGGGGGTTGTCCCTTTTGAGGTCTTCCCCTCTCTTTGAAGTGTCCCCTGACCCCTCTGGGATGTCCCTCTGACCCCTTTGAGTTCTGTCCCTCCTCTTTGGGATGTCCCCGACCCCCGTGGGGTGTCCCCTCCCTTTTGGGATGTCCCCTGATCCCTTTGGGGTCTCCTTTGTTTGGGGTGTCCTCTGACCCCTCTAGGGTGTCTCCCCCTGTTTGAGGCGTCTCCTGACCCCTGTGGGGTCTCCCCCCAGTTTGGGGTGTCCCCTGACCCCGTGGGGTGTCCCCCTGGTTTGGGGTGACCCCTGACCCCGTGGGGTGTCCCCTGACCTCTGTGGGGTGCCCCCTGACCCTGTGTGGTGTCCCCCTGGTTTGGGGTGACCCCTGACCCCATGAGGTGTCCCCTGACCTCTGTGGGATGTCCCTTCCCTTTTGGGATGTCCCCCATCCCTTTGGGGTCTCCCCCAGGTTTTGGGTGTCCTCTGGCCCCTTTGGGGTCTTCCCCGGTTTTGGGTGTCCCCTGACCTCTGTGGGGTCTCCCCCTGGTTTGGGGTGTCCCTTGATCCCTTTGGGGTCCCCCCCGGTTTGGGGTGTCCCCTGACCCCGCGGGGTGACCCCTGGCCCCTTTGGGTGTTCCCTGACCCCGTGGGGTGTCCCCTGGCCCTTTTGGGGTCTCCCCCCGGTTTAGGGTGTTCCCTGACCCCGCGGGGTGACCCCTGACCTCTGTGGGGTGCCCCCTGACCCTGTGTGGTGTCCTCCTGGTTTGGGGTGTCCCCTGACCCCGTGGGGTGACCCCTGACCCCTGGGGCGCCCCCTGACCCCGCGGGGTGTCCCCTGACCTCTGTGGGGTCTCCCCCTGGTTTGGGGTATCCCTTGATCCCTTTGGAGTGTCCCCCTGGTTTGGGGTGACCCCTGACCCCTGGGGCGCCTCCTGACCCCTGGGGTGACCCCTGACCGCGTGGGGTGTCCCCTGAACCTCTGTGGGGTCTCCCCCTGGTTTGGGGTATCCCTTGATCCCTTCGGGATGTCCCCTGGTTTGGGGTGTCCCCTGACCCCATGGGGTGTCCCCCTGGTTTGGGGTGACCCCTGACCCCTGGGGCGCCCCCTGACCCCGCGGGGTCCCCGCAGAGGACACGGTGCGCCGCGTGGACCTGGTGTCGGCCTCGGTGGTGGTGGTCGGGGTCATCGCCGCCGTCCTGCTCTGCGTCCTCGTCATCGTCGTCGTGGTCATGACCCTGTACCACAAACGCAAGACACAGCGCATCTCCGAGAAGTAGTAAGGGAGGGGACAGGGGACACGGGGGACACTGGGGACATTGGGGACATTGGTGACACGGGGACGTGGAGGGACATAGGGGACATGGGGGACATTGGGGGCACAGGTACATGGGGGGACAGGGGACACGGGGGACACGGGGGACACTGGGGACACTGGGGACATTGGGGACATGGGGACGTGGAGGGACATGGGGGACATGGGGGACATTGGGGGCACAGGTACATGGGGGGACAGGGGACACGGGGGACACTGGGGACACAGGGGACATTGGGGACACGGGGACGTGGAGGGACATGGGGACATGGGGGACATTGGGGGCACAGGTACATGGGGGGACAGGGGACACGGGGGACACTGGGGACACGGAGACATGGACACAGGGACATAGGGGGGCGGGGGTACATGGGGGACACAGGGGACATTGGGGACACGGGGACGTGGAGGGACATAGGGGACATGGGGGACATGGGGAACATTGGGGGCACAGGTACGTGGGGGGACAGGGGACAGTGGGGACATTGGGGATCATAGGGGGACATGGGGGGACATGGGGACACAGGGACATGGAGGGACACAGGTACATAGAGAGATACGGGGGACATGTGGGGACATTGGGGACACAGGGGATATTGGGGACACAGGGACATGGAGGGACACATGGACACGGGGCATTGGGGACATTGGGGACACGAGGACATAGAGGGACACAGAGACATAGAGGGACACAGGGACATGAAGGGACACAGGGACATGGAGGGACGTGGGGATGTGGGGGACATGGGGACACGGGGGACACAGGGACATAGAGGGACAAGGGGACAGGGGGGGACACTGGGGGGGACATTGGGGGACACAGGTACATGGAAGGACATGAGGACACGGGGGACACTGGGGATCATAGGGGGACATGGTGGGACATGGGCACACGGGGGACATGGAGGGACATGGGGACACGGGGGACATGGGGACACGGGGGACATGGGGACATGGAGGGACATGCGGACACGGGGGACATGGGGACATGGTGGGACATGGCAGACACGGAGATATGGGGCTGTATGGGGACACAAGGGACATTGGGGACATGGGGATACAGGACACAGGGAATACGGAGGACATGAGGGACATGGGGGACACAGGGACATTGGGGACACGGGGGGACACGGGAGATACGGGGATATAGGGACATATGGGACTTGGGGACATGAGGGACTCAGGACACTTAGGACATGGGGGCACGGGGAGATACAGGGGACATGGGGTGACATGGGGACATGGGGGACACAGGGGGACAGGAATGGATATTGGGGACATGGAGGACATGGGGAGTATGGGAGGACATGGGGGACATTGGGGACATTGGGGACATTGGGGACATTGGGGGCATGAGGGGCATGAGGGGACACTGGGGACATAGGGACATGGGGGGACATGGGGACATGGGTGACACAGGGGGACGTAGAGGACATGGAGACAGGAATGGATATTGGGGACATGGAGGACATGGGGAGTATGGGAGGACATGGGGGACATTGGGGACATTGGTGACACTGGGGTCATAGGGACATGGGGGGACATGGCGGGTCATAGGGACACTGGGGACATGGGGACAGGGGTCACTGGGGGACAGGATGGACACGGGAACATGGAGGGTGCAGGGGACATGAAGGGGACAAGGGACAGACACGCAGGACATGGCGGGACATGGGGGACACAGCGGGGACAAGAGAGGACATGGGACACTGGGGATAGGGGTGACACAGGGGATGGAGTGGGACATGTGGGGACACGAGGGGACACCCAAGGACACGGGGGGACATGGGGCTGGCGCTGAGTGTCCCCGTGTCCCCAGCGAGGAGGAGCTGACGCTGACCCGGGAGAATTCCATCCGGAGGCTCCACTCCAGCCACGGCAGCGACCCCCGGGCACAGGTGGGGACAGCGACATCGGGGTCCTGGGTGCCCGGGGGGGGGGCTCGGGGGGCCCGGGGGAGGGGCTTGGGGTGGTGGGAGGGGCTTGGGGTGGTGGGTGGGGCTTGGGGTGGGCTATGGGGTGTCCATGGGGTGTCCAGGGGTGTCCTGGGGTGTCCATGGGGTGTCCAGGGGTGTCCTGGGGTGTCCATGGAGTGTCCTGGGGTGTCCATGGGGTGTCCAGGGGTGTCCTGGAGTGTCCAGGGGTGTCCATGGGGTGTCCATGGGGTGTCCTGGGGTGTCCTGGGGTGTCCATGGGGTCAGACTGTGGGGTGTCCTGAGGTGTCCTGAGATGTCCATGGGGTGTCCATGGGGTGTCCTGGGGTGTCCATGGGGTGCCCATGGGGTGTCCATTTGGTGTCCATGGGATGTCCATGGAGTGTCCATGGGGTGTCCAGGGGTGTCCATGGTGTGTCCTGAGGTGTCCCTGGGGTGTCCATGGGGTGTCCATGGGGTGTCCGGGGGTGTCCGGGGGTGTCCTGGGCGCTGACCAGACTGTCCCAGCTGGAGGAGACGCTGCAGCTGCGGACGGAGAGTCGCCAGGGCAGCCTGCGAGGGGACAGTCTGCGAGGGGACAGCCTGCGAGGGGACAGCCTCAGAGCAGACAGCCTGCGAGGGGACAGCCTGCGTGGCACCAGCATCTGCTCCGCCATGGTGAGACACGGGGACGTGGGGACACGGGGGGACACGGGGGACACAGGGGACACAAGGGACACAGGGGACACGGGGGACACAGGACACACAGGGGACGTGGGGTCACCGTGTTCCCAGGGGTGTCCGTATCCCCGGTGACACTCCTGTCCCCTGCGGCACCCGTGTCCCCCACAGTGCCCATGTCACTGGTGATGTCCATGTCACGGGCCACCCCCATGTCCCCACTGGTGTCCCCGTCCACGCCCTTGTTCTGATCAGTGGCCATGTCCCAAGTGATGTCCATGTCCCCACGGTGCCTGTGTCCCCACGGTGCCCATGTCCTCATGGTCCCTGTGTCCCCATATCCCCATTGTCCCTATAGTCCCCATGTCCCTGTGTCTCCACGTCCCCATGTCCCCGTGTCCCCGTGTCCCCATGGTCCCCTTGTCCCCATTGGTCCCCGTGGTGCCCATGTCCCCATTCGTCCCCATGTCCCCATGTCCCCGTGTCCCCATGTCCCCGTGTCCCCATTGGTCCCCATGGTCCCCATGTCCCCATGTCCCCGTGTCCCCATGTCCCCATGTCCCCATGTCCCCATGTCCCCATATCCCCGTGTCCCCATGGTCCCCGAGTCCCCATGTCCCTGTGTCCCCATGTCCCCATGTCCCCATGTCCCTGTGTCCCCATATCCCCATGTCTCCCTGTCCTCATATCCCCATGTCCCCATGTCCCCATTGTCCCCATAGTCCCCATGTCCCCGTGTCCCCATGTCCCCATGTCCCCATGTCCCCATAGTCCCCATGTCCCTGTGTCTCCACATCCCCATGTCCCCATGGTCCCCGTGTCCCCGTGTCCCCATGTCCCCATGTCCCCATTGGTCCCCATGTCCCCATGTCCCTGTGTCCCCATGGTCCCCGTGTCCCCATGTTCCCCATGTCCCCATGTCCCTGTGTCCCCATGTCCCCATTCGTCCCCATGTCCCCATGTCCCCATGCCCCATGTCCCCGCCCCGCGCCCGCTGTCCCCCGTGACGTGTCCCTTGTCCCCAGAGCGAGGAGCCCGAGGGCCGCAGTTACTCCACGCTCTCCACGGTGCGGGAGATCGAGACGCAGACCGACGTGCCCGTTGTCCCCGTTGTCCCCGCGGTGGCAGCGCCCGGCGGCAAGGAGCCCAAGGAGGAGGAGGAGGAGGGCGGCGGCGGCGGGGACCCCATCAAACAGGCCATGACCCACTTCGTGCAGGAGAACGGCATGCTGCAGGCCAAGCCCAGCTCCAACGGCATCTACATCAACGGCCGCGGCCACCTGGTGTGAGCCCGCCACACCTGGGGACACCTGGGGACACCTGGGGACAGCTGGGGACACCTGGGGACAGCCAGCCCCACCCCGCGCCCGCCCGGCTCCGTCCCCGCCGCTCCGGTCCCCTCGTGTCACCTCCCCGCTGGTGTGGGGCTGGGGACAAGGACAGTGCCCCAGGACTGTGTCACCTCCCCGCTGGTGTGGGGCTGGGGACAAGGACAGTGCCCCAGGACTGTGTCACCTCCCCGCTGGTGTGGGGTCAAGCGCAGACTCTGGTCCCCAAGTGTCACCTCCCTGCTGGTGTGGGGCTGGGGACAAGGATGGACTTCTGTCCCCGGGTGTCACCTCCCCGCTGGTGTGGGGCTGGGGACAAGGATGGACTTCTGTCCCCGGGTGTCACCTCCCCGCTGGTGTGGGGCTGGGGACAAGGACAGTGCTCCAGGACTGTGTCACCTCCCCGCTGGTGTGGGGCTGGGGACAAGGACAGTGCCCCAGGACTGTGTCACCTCCCTGCTGGTGTGGGGCTGGGGACAAGGACAGTGCCCCAGGACTGTGTCACCTCCCCGCTGGTGTGGGGCTGGGGACAAGGACAGTGCCCCAGGACTGTGTCACCTCCCTGCTGGTGTGGGGCTGGGGACAAGGACAGTGCCCCAGGACTGTGTCACCTCCCCGCTGGTGTGGGGCTGGGGACAAGGACAGTGCCCCAGGACTGTGTCACCTCCCCGGTGGTGTGGGGCTGGGGACAAGGATGCACTTCTGTCCCCAGGTGTCACCTCCCCGCTGGTGTGGGGCTGGGGACAAGGATGGACTTCTGTCCCCAAGTGTCACCTCCCCGCTGGTGTGGGGCTGGGGACAAGGACAGTGCCCCAGGACTGGCTGCAGTCCCCAAAGTGTCACCTCCCTGCTGGTGTGGGGCTGGGGACGAGGATGGACTTCGGTCCCCAAGTGTCACCTCCCCGCTGGTGTGGGGCTGGGGACAAGGACAGTGCCCCAGGACTGGCTGCGGTCCCCAAAGTGTCACCTCCCCGCTGGTGTGGGGTCAAGCGCAGACTCTGGTCCCCAAGTGTCACCTCCCTGCTGGCACAGGCTTGGGGACACACATGACACCCCTGGATGTGCACTGGTCCCCCAAGTGTCACCTTCCTGCTGGCACAAGGTTGGGGACACCACCGAGCCCCAGGACATTCTCCTGTCCCCAAGTGTCCCCTCCCTGCTGGTGTGGGGTCAGGAATGGACTCTGGTCCCCAAGTGCCACCTCTCTGCTTGGGGACAAGCCCCAGGACATTCTCCTGTCCCCAGGTGCCACCCGACCCCAGGCTGGGGACACTCTTGGTGACACCGGGGACCCCCCAGGACAGAGCGGGGCAGGAGCCCCCGTGTCCCCCCACTCCCCGGGCTGTGGTGGCCCTGGGGACAGTGGTGGCCCTGGGGACAGCCGTGTCCCCTCTCCTGGGCTGTGGTGGCCCTGGGGACAGTGGTGGCCCTGGGGACAGCCGTGTCCCCTCTCCTGGGCTGTGGTGGCCCTGGGGACAGTGGTGGCCCTGGGGACAGCCGTGTCCCCTCTCCTGGGCTGTGGTGGCCCTGGGGACAGCCGTGGTGGCATTGGGGACAGCCGTGTCCCCTCTCCTGGGCTGTGGTGGCCCTGGGGACAGCCGTGGTGGCATTGGTGACAGCCGTGTCCACACACACCCCGCCCCCCTCCCGGGCTCTGGTGGCAACCGGTGACAGCCGTGTCCCCTCCCCGGGCTGTGGTGGCCCTGGGGACAGTGGTGGTGGCCCTGGTGACAGTGGTGGCCCTGGGGACAGCGGTGGTGGCCCTGGTGACAGCCGTGTCCCCTCCCCGGGCCGGGGGAGGGGCTGTACAGCCGTGTATAGACCCTGTAAATAAACGACCCGCGGGGCTGGGCCCGAGTGTGACAGCTGGGGACACCGCGGGGACACCGGGGGACACGGGGGGGACACCGCGGGGACACGGGGGGACACGGGGGGACACCGCGGGGACACGGGGGGGACACGGGGGGACACCGCGGGGACATGGGGGGACACGGGGGGACACGGGGGGGACACGGGGAGACACCGCGGGGACATGAGGACACCACGGGGACATGGGGACATGGAGGGGACACCGGGGGACACCGCGGGGACACCACAGGGACACCGTGGGGACACGGGGGGACATGAGCATGCAGAGGGGACACTGAGACCCGGGGGTGACATGGTGACATGGGTGACACAGTTACACGGGGGGAACACTGAGACACGTGGGTGACACATGGGTGACGCTGACACGCGGGTGACACAGGTAACACACGGGTGACACGTGGGTGACACTGAGACGTGCGGGTGACACGGATAACGTGGGTGACACGAGTGACATGATGACACGTGTGTGACATGAGTGACATGAGGGTGACACAGGCAACACACGGGTGACACGGCGACATGGGGGTGACGCTGAGACACACGGGTCACACACGGGTGACATGGGCGGCACTGAGAGGTGACACACGGGTGACACGGAGGTGACACGGGGGTGACACAGAGGTGACACGGGGGTGACACGGAGGTGACAGAGGCTGCAAGGGCAGAGGGGGCGGGGCTGGGGGCAGCGGAGTGTGCAAGGGCGGGGGAAAGTGTGCAAGGGAGTGTGCAAGAGAGTGTCTCCCACGGGCGTGTCCCTTTGCACAATCATTGTCCCCACGTCCCCTGGCTGTGCCCCTTGCACACACACGTGTCCCCAGGGCGTGTCCCTTGCACACTCAGATGTCCCCAGGGTGTGTCCCTTACACTCAGATGTCCCCAAGGCGTGTCCCTTGCACACTCAGATGTCCTTAGGGTTTGCCCTTTGCACACTCACACATCCCCAGGGTGTGCCCCTCACACTCCCCCATGTCCCCAAGGTGTGTCCCTTACACACGTATGTCCCCAAGGCGTGTCCCTTGCACACTCACACATCTCAGGGCGTGTCCCTGTGTCCCCAAAGCGTGTCCCTCACACACATATGTTCCCGTGGCCTGTCCCTTGCACACTCACATGTCCCCAGGGCGTGCCCCTCACACACTCACACATCCCCAGGGCCTGTCCCTTGCACTCAGATGTCCCCAGGGCATGTCCCTGTGTCCCCAAGGCGTGTCCCTTGCACACTCACACATTCCCAGGGCCTGTCCCTTGCACACCCCCGTGTCCCTGTGTCCCCAAGGCCTGTCCCTTGCACACTCAGATGTCCCCAGAGCCGGTCCCTTGCACACTCACACATCCCAGGGCATGTCCCCGTGTCCCCATCGCCTGTCCCTTGCACACTCAGATGTCCCCATGGGCAGTCCCTTGCACACTCACACATCCCCAGGTCGTGCCCCTCGCACACCCCCGTGTCCCCATGTCCCCATGGCCTGTCCCTTGCACACTCAGATGTCCCCAGGGCCGGTCCCTTGCACACCCACACATCCCAGGGGGTGTCCCTGTGTCCCCAAGGCGTGTCCCTTGCACACTCAGATGTCCCCATGGCCGGTCCCTTGCACACTCACACATCCCAGGGCGTGTCCCTTGCACACTCAGATGTCCCCAGGGCGTGCCCCTCACACACTCACACACCCCAGGGCGTGCCCCTCGCACACCCCCGTGTCCCCGTGTCCCCAGGGCGTGCCCCTTGCACACGCGTGTGCGCAGGCGTCCCCGCCCTCGCTGTGGTTTCGTGGCCGCGGGGAGCAGGAAGCGCCTCGAGCACGGCCTCCGCCTTCCTGCCACCCCCGTGGGGACAGCGCCGGGACCCCCCTGGCGTGTCCCCCCGCCCTGTCCCCGTGTCCCCCGTGTCCCCCGCGTGTCCCCATGTCCCTGGCGCTCAAGGCCCGGCAGCGGGCGAGGCGCAAGGGCGGCTCCCGGGAGCGCCTCTTCGGCTGCGACCTCCTGGAGCACCTGCAGCGCTCGGGGCACGACGGTGAGTGCCACCACCCCGCCCGGGCCCCCCGGGGACAGCGGGGACACCGGGGACACCGGGGACACCCGGGGAAGCGGGGAAGGGGCCCCCGGAGGGGACTCGAGGGGGGACTTGCGCCACGCGTTGCGTCACCGGCGCTGCAGGAAGCGCCGAGGCTGGGCCGGGATTTGGGGGGTTGGAGATTGGTGGGGCTCCAATCTCGGGGGGGGTCGGTTCTGTGGGGTTGGTGGCTTCATCTCTGTGGATTTGGTGGCCTCATCCTTTGGGATTTGGTGGCCTCGTCCTTTGGGATTTGGTGGCCTCATCCCCGTGGATTTGGTGGCCTCATCCTTTGGGATTTGGTGGCCTCATCCTTTGGGATTTAGTGGCTCCGTCCTTTGGGATTTGGTAGCTCCATCCTTTGGGATTTGGTGGCCTCATCCCCGTGGATTTGGTGGCCTCATCCTTCGGGATTTGGTGGCCTCATCCCCGTGGATTTGGTGGCTTTGTCCTTTGGGATTTGGTGGCCTCATCCCCGTGGATTTGGTGGCCTCATCCCCGTGGATTTGGTGGCCTCATCCCGGTGGAGTTGGTGTCCTCACTTCTTGGGATTTGGTGCCCTAATCCTGTGGGTTTGGTGGCTTCATCCTTTGGGATTTGGTGGCCTCATCCTTTGGGATTTGGTGGCTCCATCCTTTGGGATTTGGTGGCCCCATCCTTTGTCATTTGTGGCCTCGCTCCTGTGGACCCAGTGATCCCCATGTGGAGTTGGTGGCCCCATCCCTGGGGATTTGGTGGCCCCATCCCTGGGGATTTGGTGGCCTCACCCCTGGGGATTTGGTGGCCTCACCCCTGGGGATTTGGTGGCCTCATCCCCGTGGATTTGGTGGCCCCATCCCTGGGGATTTGGTGGCCCCATCCCTGGGGATTTGGTGGCCCCATCCCTGGGGATTCGGTGGCCCCATCCCTGGGGATTTGGTGGCCCCATCCCTGGGGATTTGGTGGCCCCATCCCCGGCCAGTCCGTGGCCTTGTCCCCGAGAAGCCGATGGCCTCCTGTGGCTCCACCTCGGTGGAATTGGTGGCCCCAGCCCCGGAGTTGGTGGCCCAGGGCCGGTGCAGGGACCCTGTGGGGACACCCGGGGGGGTTGGCAGAGGTTGTCCCCATCCCCCGGTGGTGGTGGGGCCGGGGCTGGGCCCAGGTGGGGGATGCCAGATCCGGGATTTGGGGTTGGGCCCAGGTGGGGGATGCTGGGTCCAGGATTCAGGGTCAGGTTCAGATGGGTGTGGGTGGATCCAGGATTTGGGTCCAGGCCCAGGTGGGCAGTGCTGGGTCCAGGATTTGGGCTGAGCTCAGGTGGGCAATGCCAGATCCAGGATTTGGGTCCAGGCCCAGGTGGGGGATGCTGGGTCCAGGATTCAGGGTCAGGTTCAGGTGGGTGATGCTGGATCTGGGCCGGGCCCAGGTGGGTTGTTCCGGATCCAGGATTTGGGCTGAGCTCAGGTGGGTGATGCTGGGTCCAGGATTTGGGTCCAGACCCAGGTGGGTGATGCCAGATCCAGGGTTTGGGTTTGGGCTCAGGTGGGGGATGCCAGATCTGGGATCTGGGCCGGGCCCAGGTGGGCAGTGCTGGGTCCAGGATTTGGGTCGAGGCCCAGGTGGGTGATGCTGGATCCAGAATTTAGGCCAGGCCCAGGTGGGCAGTGCCGGATCCAGGATTTGGGCTGAGCTCAGGTGGGTGATGCTGGATCCAGGATTTGGGTCCAGGCCCAAGTGGGTGATGCTGGGTCCAGAATTTAGGCTGAGCTCAGGTGGGCAGTGCCGGATCCAGGATTTGGGTCCAGACCCAAGTGGGTGATGCTGGGTCCAGGATTTAGGCTGAGCTCAGGTGGGCAGTGCTGGGTCCAGGATTCAGGGTCAGGCCCAGGTGGGTGTGGGTGGATCTGGGATTCGGGTCCAGGCCCAGGTGGGTGTGGGTGGGTCCGGGTCTGGAGCTGGGTCGGGGGGCACTGACGGATCCAGGATCAGTTGGATGCTCTCGGATCTGGGCTCAGACTCTGTCGGATCTGGGCTCAGCTGGGTTCTGTCAGATCCAGGATCAGCTGGGCTCTGGAACCTGAGCTCAGCTGGGCTCTGGTGGATTCTGGATCAGTTGGGCCCTCTGGGATCCAGGCTCAGCTCTGGGCTCAGTCAGACCCCGTGGGAGCTGGGATCACTGGGCCCTGGTGGATCAGGATCAGTGGGCCCCCGTGGGCCCCGGTGGGATCTGGGATCACTGAGACCCCCGTGGGCCCTGGTGGGATCTGGGATCACTGGGACCCCCGTGGGCCCCGGTGGGATCTGGGATCACTGGGCCCCCGGTGGGATCTGGGATCACTGGGACCCCCGTGGGCCCCGGTGGGATCTGGGATCACTGGGACCCCCGTGGGATCTGGGATCACTGGGACCCCCGTGGGCCCTGGTGGGATCTGGGATCACTGGGACCCCCGTGGGCCCCGGTGGGATCTGGGATCACTGGGACCCCCGTGGGATCTGGGATCACTGGGCCCCCCGTGGGCCCTGGTGGGATCTGGGATCACTGGGCCCCCGGTGGGATCTGGGATCACTGGGACCCCCATGGGCCCTGGTGGGATCTGGGATCACTGGGATCCCCGTGGGCCCCGGTGGGATCTGGGATCACTGGGCCCCCGGTGGGATCTGGGATCACTGGGACCCCCGTGGGCCCCGGTGGGATCTGGGATCGCTGGGACCCCCGTGGGCCCCGTGGGACGTGTGTGGTGTCCCGCAGTGCCGCAGGTGCTCCGCAGCTGCACGGAGTTCGTGGAGCGGCACGGGGTGGTCGATGGCATCTACCGTCTGTCCGGGGTCTCCTCCAACATCCAGCGGCTGCGGTCAGCGGGCGGGAACCGGGATGGGGAACGGGAATGGGGAACGGGAATGGGAATGGGGAATGGGGAACGGGAACGGGAACGGGAATGGGAATGGGAATGGGAATGGGAACGGGAATGGGAATGGGAATGGGAACGGGAATGGGAACGGGAACGGGAATGGGAATGGGAATGGGAATGGGGAACGGGGATGGGAACGGGGAATGGGAACGAGAACGGGAACGGGGATGGGAGCGGAGATAGGGGTGGGGCAGGGACCGGGACCAGGAACAGGGATGGGCACGGGAACCGTGATGAGCAGGAATTGGGATCGGGATTGGGGCGGGAGAGGGATCGGACGGGAACAAGGACAGAGCAGGGATCAGGACTGGGATCGGGGCGGAGGTCGGGATGGAGACCGGGATGAGGCAGGGAATGGGGAGAGAACATGGACAGGGCCGGGATCGGGGTCAGGATGGGGCCGGGATCGGGGTCAGGATGGGGCCGGGATCGGGATTGGGATCGGGGCGGGGATTGGAGCGGGAACGGGGATGGGGCAGGGATCGGGATCGGGATTGGGGTGGGAGCGGGATTGGGTGGGAACGGGGCGGGATCGGGACAGGGACAGGGACGGACCAGGGGGGATCAGGATTGGGGCTGGGGCAGGGATTGGGATGGGAACGGGGTTGGGAATTGGGAATTGGGATCAGCATGGGGACGGGGTGGGGGACGGGATCAATGAGATCAGTGGGATCAGTGGGATCAATGGGATGGGATCAATGGGATCAGTGGGATGGGATCAATGGGATCGATGGGATGGGATCAATGGGATCAGTGGGATCAGTGGGATCAGTGGGATCAGTGGCATCAGTGGGATCAATGGGATCAGTGGGATCGGTGGGATCAGTGGGATCAATGGGATCAATGGGATCAGTGGGATCGGTGGGATCAATGGGATCGATGGGATCAGTGGGATCAGTGGGATCAGTGGGACCAATGGGATCAGTGGGATCAATGGGATCAATGGGACCAACGGGATCAATGGGATCAATGGGATCAGTGGGATCAATGGGATCAGTGGGATCAGTGGGATCAGTGGGATCAGTGGGACCAATGGGATCAATGGGATCAGTGGGATCAATGGGATCAGTGGGATCAGTGGGATCAATGGGATCAGTGGGATCAGTGGGATCAATGGGGGTTGGCACTGCACACTCCGGGACTGGAAGGGGGGGAGGAGGGAGGGGACAGGAGCGGGATGAGGGAAGCTGAAGTGGGGAAAGGCCCGGACTCGGGGTGACAGGGCCGGGGGGAGGGGCCACAGGACCCCCCCCAAATCCCCCCTCCCCCCCCTCCTGCCGAGGTGCCGGATCCAGCCCCTCTCCCCCCTCCCCCCATCCCCCGTGTCCCCAGTGTCCCCAGTGTCCCCCGTGTCCCCAACATCTCAGTGTCCCCAGTGTCCCCAGCATCTCAGTGTCCCCAGTGTCCCCCTGTCCCCAAGATGCCCCTATCCCATCATTCCCCACATCCTCAGTGTCCCTGGCACATCCCCCTGTCCCTGCCATCCCTGTCCCCACCCCCCCTCCCCTTCTCCTGTCACCTGTGTGTCCCCTCATCCCTGTCCCGCCATCCCCACCCCGGCCCCGTCCTCCCGGGGAGGGTGGCCCTGCCATCCCCGTGTCCCCCTGTCCCATTTGCTCACATGTCCCCGTGTCCCCCCTTGTCCCAGTGTTCCCATAAACCCGTGTCCCTGTGTCCCTAAATTCCCACGACTGCATGTCACAGTGTCCCATATTCCACATCCCAGAACCCCATATCTCGTATCCCATATCCCATATCCAAATCCCAATCCCAATCCCACAGTCAGGAGTTCGAGGTGCAGCGCAGCCCGGACCGTGACCCCATATCCCATACCCCAATCCCATATCCCATACCCTATATCCCATATCCCATACCCCAATCCCATATCCCATATCCCATATCCCATATCCCATATCCCATATCCCATATCCCATACCCCAATGCCATATCCCATATCCCATATCCCATACCCTATATCCCATACCCTATATCCCCCCGCAGTCAGGAGTTCGAGGCGCAGCGCAGCCCGGACCCCGATCCCATATCCCATATCCTATACCCCAATCCCAATCCCATACCCCAATCCCATATCCCATATCCCATATCCCATACCCTATATCCCCATCCCAGTCAGGAGTTCGAGGCGCAGCGCAGCCAGGACCGTGACCCCATATCCCATACCCCAATCCCAATCCCATATCCCATACCCTATATCCCATATCCCATACCTCATACCCCAATCCCATACCCTATATTCCCAATCCCGCAGTCAGGAGTTCGAGGCGCAGCGCAGCCCGGACCCTGACCCCATATCCCATATCCCAATCCCATATCCCATACCCCAATCCCAATCCCAATCCCAATCCCACAGTCAGGAGTTCGAGGCGCAGCGCAGCCCGGACCCTGATCCCATATCCCATACCCCAATCCCAATCCCAATCCCAATCCCACAGTCAGGAGTTCGAGGCGCAGCACAGCCAGGACCGTGACCCCATATCCCATATCCCATATCCCATACCCTATATCCCATATTCCCACCCCAGTCAGGAGTTCGAGGCGCAGCGCAGCCCGGACCCCGATCCCATACCCCAATCCCATACCCCAATCCCATATCCCATACCTCATACCCCAATCCCATACCCCATATCCCATATCCCATACCCCATATCCCATATCCCATACCCCATATCCCATACCCCAATCCCATACCCCAATCCCATATCCCATACCCCATACCCCAATCCCATACCCTATATCCCACCCCACAGTCAGGAGTTCGAGGCGCAGTGCAGCCCGGACCCCGATCCCATATCCCATAACCCAATCCCATATCTCATATCCCATATCCCATACCCCAATCCCATATCCCATATCCCATATCCCATATCCCATATCCCATATCCCATACCCCAATCCCATATTCCCAATCCCATATTCCCAATCCCAATCCCATATCCCATACCCCAATCCCAATCCCAATCCCAATCCCAATCCCAACCCCGCAGTCAGGAGTTCGAGGCACAGCGCAGCCCGGACCCTGACCCCATATCCCATATCCCATACCCCGATCCCATATCCCATACCTCATACCCCAATCCCATACCCTATATCCCAACCCCGCAGTCAGGAGTTCGAGGCGCACTGCAGCCCGGACCCTCACCCCATATCCCATATCCCATATCCCATATCCCATACCCCAATCCCAATCCCATACCCCAATCCCATACCCCAATCCCAATCCCAATCCCACAGTCAGGAGTTCGAGGTGCAGCGCAGCCCAGATCCTGACCCCATATCCCATACCCTATTTCCCATACCCTATATCCCATATCCCATATCCCATATCCCATATCCCATATCCCATACCCCAATCCCATATCCCATACCCCAATCCCATATTCCCAATCCCACAGTCAGGAGTTCGAGGCGCAGCGCAGCCCAGACCATGACCCCATATCCCATACCCTATTTCCCATACCCTATATCCCATACCCCAATCCCATACCCTATATCCCATATCCCATACCTCATACCCCAATCCCATACCCTATATCCCACCCCACAGTCAGGAGTTCGAGGCGCAGCGCAGCCCGGACCATGACCCCATATCCCATACCCCAATCCCATACCCCAATCCCAATCCCATACCCCAATCCCATATCCCATACCCTATATCCCATATCCCCACCCCAGTCAGGAGTTTGAGGCGCAGCGCAGCCCGGACCGTGACCCCATATCCCATACCCCAATCCCATATCCCATACCCCAATCCCAATCCCAATCCCAATCCCAATCCCACAGTCAGGAGTTCGAGGCGCAGCGCAGCCCGGACCCCGATCCCATATCCCATATCCTATACCCCAATCCCAATCCCATACCCCAATCCCAATTCCAATCCCAATCCCATATTCCCACCCCAGTCAGGAGTTCGAGGCACAGCGCAGCCCGGACCGTGACCCCATACCCCAATCCCAATCCCAATCCCAATCCCAATCCCAATCCCAATGCCACCCCCGCAGTCAGGAGTTCGAGGCGCAGCGCAGCCCGGACCCTGATCCCATACCCCATACCCCAATCCCATATCCCATATCCTATATCCCATACCCCAATCCCATACCCCACTCCCAATCCCAATCCCAATCCCATACCCTATATCCCATATTCCCACCCCTCAGTCAGGAGTTCGAGGCGCAGCGCAGCCCGGAGCTGGCGCGGGACGTTTACCTGCAGGACGTTCACTGTGTCAGCTCCCTGTGCAAGGCCTACTGCCGCGAGCTGCCCAACCCGCTGCTCACCTACCAGCTCTACGACAAGTTCGCCGTGAGTCCGTGGTGTCCCCGCGTGTCCCCAGGTGTCCCCAGGTGTCCCCAGGTGACCCCAGGTGGCCCTGTCCCCGCGCTGTCCCCGCAGGACGCCGTGGCCCTGCAGATGGAGGAGGCTCGGCTGGTCAAGATCAAGGAGGTGCTCAAGGAGCTGCCGGTGCCGCACTACAGGTGAGGGATGTCCCCACGGGTGGCCGTGTCCCCTCGGAGGGTGGCTGAGGTGACCCCAGTGTCCCCTGGGCGGTGTCTGAGGTGTCCCCGGTGTCCCCGGGGCAGTGGCTGAGGTGTCCCCGGGGCGGTGTCCAAGGTGTCCCCAGGCGGTGTGGCAGGTGTCCCCGTGTCCCCGGGCGGTGTCCCAGGTGTCCCCGTGTCCCCGGGCGGTGTCCCCGTGTCCCCGGGCGGTGTGGCAGGTGTCCCCTGTCCCCGGGCGGTGTGGCAGGTGTCCCCAGTGTCCCCGGGCGGTGTCCCAGGTGTCCCCTGTCCCCGGGCAGTGTCCCCAGTGTCCCCGGGCAGTGTCCCCAGTGTCCCCGGGCGGTGTCCCCTGTCCCCGGGCGGTGTGGCAGGTGTCCCCAGCAGTGTCCCTGGGGCAGTGTCCCAGGTGTCCCTGGGCGGTGTCCCCAGTGTCCCCGGGTGGTGTCCCAGGTGTCCCCGTGTCCCCGGGCAGTGTCCCCGTGTCCCCGGGTGGTGTGGCAGGTGTCCCCAGTGTCCCCGGGCGGTGTCGCAGGTGTCCCCGTGTCCCCGGGCGGTGTCCGAGGTGTCCCCGTGTCCCCGGGCGGTGTCTGAGGTGTCCCCGGGCGGTGTGGCAGGTGTCCCCTGTCCCCGGGCGGTGTCGCAGGTGTCCCCGGGCGGTGTGGCAGGTGTCCCCGTGTCCCCGGGCGGTGTGGCAGGTGTCCCCTGTCCCCGGGCGGTGTCCCCGTGTCCCCGGGCGGTGTCCCCAGTGTCCCCGGGCGGTGTGGCAGGTGTCCCCGAGTCCCCGGGCGGTGTCCCCAGTGTCCCCGGGCGGTGTCCCCAGTGTCCCCGGGCGGTGTGGCAGGTGTCCCCGAGTCCCCGGGCGGTGTCCCCAGTGTCCCCGGGCGGTGTCCCCAGTGTCCCCGGGCGGTGTCCCCAGTGTTCCCGGGCGATGTGGCAGCTGTCCCCAGTGTCCCCGGGCGGTGTCCCTGGTGTCCCCGGGCGGTGTCCCAGGTGTCCCCGGGCGGTGTCCCAGGTGTCCCCGTGTCCCCGGGCGGTGTGGCAGGTGTCCCCTGTCCCCGGGCGGTGTGGCAGGTGTCCCCAGTGTCCCCGGGCGGTGTGGCAGGTGTCCCCAGCAGTGTCCCTGGGGCAGTGTCCCAGGTGTCCCTGGGCGGTGTCTGAGGTGTCGGCGGTGTCCCCGGTCGGTGTCCTCGTGTCCCCGGGCGGTGTCCCAGGTGTCCCCGTGTCCCCGGGCGGTGTCCCCGTGTCCCCGGGCGGTGTCCGAGGTGTCCCCAGCAGTGTCCCCGGGCGGTGTGGCAGGTGTCCCCTGTCCCCGGGCGGTGTCCCCAGTGTCCCCGGGCGGTGTCCCCTGTCCCCGGGCAGTGTCGCAGGTGTCCCCTGTCCCCGCAGGACGCTGGAGTTCCTGATGCGGCACCTGCAGCGCATGGCGGGGCACAGCGGCCGCACCAACATGCACGCGCGGAACCTGGCCATCGTCTGGGCGCCCAACCTGCTGCGGTCAGCGGCCTGCCACCGGAGTGTCACTGTCACTGTCACTGTCACTGTCACTGTCACTGTCACTGTCACCTGTCACTGTCACCCTGAGTGTCACTGTCACCTGTCACTGCCACCTGTCACTGTCACCTGTCACTGTCACCTGAGTGTCACTGTCACTGCCACTGTCACTGTCAGCCCTGTCATCTGAGTGTCACTGTCACTGTCACCGGAGTGTCACTGTCACCTGTCACTGTCACCTGTCACTGTCACCTGTCACCCTGCCCTGTTACTGTCACCTGTCACTGTCACCTGTCACTGTCACCTGTCACCTGAGTGTCACTGTCACCTGTCACTGTCACCTGTCACCCTGAGTGTCACTGTCACTGTCACTGTCACCCTGAGTGTCACTGTCACCGGAGTGTCACTGTCACCTGTCACTGTCACCTGTCACCGTCACCTGTCACCAGAGTGTCACTGTCACCTGTCACTGTCACCTGTCACCCTGCTCTGTCACTGTCACCTGTCACTGTCACCCTGAGTGTCACTGTCACCTGTCACTGTCACCTGTCACTGTCACCTGTCACCCTGAGTGTCACTGTCACCTGTCACCGGAGTGTCACTGTCCCCTGCCACCTGAGTGTCACTGTCACCTGTCACCCTGAGTGTCACTGTCACCTGTCACCTGTCACCTGAGTGTCACTGTCACCTGTCACCCTGAGTGTCACTGTCACCTGTCACCTGTCACCTGAGTGTCACTGTCACCTGCCACCCTGCCCTGTCACTGTTGGCACTGTCACGCTCAGTCCTGTCACTGTCACCTGTCACTGTCAGCCCTGTCACTCTGAGTGTCACTGTCACCTGCCACCCTGCCCTGTCACTGTCACCTGTTACCCTTAGCCCTGTCACCCTCACCCATGTCACTGCCGGCCCTGTCACCCTCAGTCCTGTCACCCTGTCCTGTCACTGCCAGCACTGTCACCCTCACCCATGTCATTGTCAGTCCTGTCACCCTCAGCCTTGTCACCCTCACCCGTGTCACTGCCGGCACTGTCACCCTCAGCCCTGTCACTGTTAGTCCTGTCACCCTCAGTCCCATCACTGTCCCCTGGCCTGTCACCCTCAGCGCTGTCACCCTCACCCTGTCACCGCCAGCTCTGTCCCTGCTGTCCCCTGATCCCCTTCTCCTGTCCCTGCCAAACTTGTTGTCACCATCCCTGTCCCTGCTGTCCCTGTCCCCGTCATTCCCTGTCCCTGCCACCCCGCTGTCACCCCAGTGTCACCCCACTGTCACCCCGGTGTCCCTGGCATCCCCCACCCCATTCCTTTGTCCCTGCCATCCCTGTCCCTGTCATCCCACTGTCACCCCAGTGTCACCCCACTGTCACCCCAGTGTCCCTGGAATCCCCCGATCCCATTCCTTTGTCCCTGCCATCCCTGTCCCTGTCATCCCACTGTCACTGTCACCCGTGTCCCCAGCATCTCTGTCCCCGCCACCCCTCTGGTCCCATTCCCCTGTCCCCATCCCTGCCACACCAATGTCCTCCCCAGGCCGAGGTGACCCCGTGTGTCCCCTGCTGTCCCCTCACCCCGAGGTGACCCCGGGTGTCCCCTGCTGTCCCCTCACCCCGAGGTGACCCTGTGTGTTCCCCGCTGTCCCCTCACCCCGAGGTGACCCCGTGTGTCCCCTGCTGTCCCCTCACCCCGAAGTGACCCTGCTGTTCCCCCCGCCCTGAGGTGACCCCACTGTCCCCTCACCCCGAGGTGACCCCGTGTGTCCCCTGCTGTCCCCTCACCCCGAGGTGACCCCACGTGTCCCCCTACCCCGAGGTGACCCCACGTGTCCCCCCGCCCTGAGGCGACCCCACGTGTCCCCTACCCCGAGGTGACCCCACTGTCCCCCCCGCCCCGAGGTGACCCCACGTGTCCCCTCACCCCGAGGTGACCCCGCTGTCCCCCGCCCTGAGGTGACCCCGCTGTCCCCCTAACCCGAGGTGACCCCGCTGTACCCTACCCCGAGGTGACCCCGCTGTCCCCCTACCCCGAGGTGACCCCGCTGTCCCCCACCCCCGAGGTGACGCCACGTGTCCCCTACCCTGAAGTGACCCCGCTGTCCCCTGCCCCGAAGTGACCCCACTGTCCCCCTGCCCCGAGGTGACCCCGCTGTCCCCCGCCCCCCGAGGTGACCCCGCTGTCCCCCCCGCCCTGAGGTGACCCCACGTGTCCCCTGCCCCGACGTGACCCCGCTGTCCCCCGCCCCTCGAGGTGACCCCACGTGTCCCCTCACCTCGAAGTGACCCCACGTGTCCCCACCCCCGAGGTGACCCCACTGTCCCCCTACCCCGAGGTGACCCCACGTGTCCCCCGCCCTGAGGTGACCCCACTGTCCCCCTGCCCCGAGGTGACCCCGCTGTCCCCCGCCCCTCGAAGTGACCCCACTGTCCTCTCACCCCGAGGTGACCCCACTGTCCCCTCATCCCGAGGTGACCCCGCTGTCCCCACCCCCGAGGTGACCCCACGTGTCCCCACCCCCGAGGTGACCCCGCTGTCCCCCTACCCCGAGGTGACCCCGCTGTCCCCTCACCCCGAGGTGACCCCACGTGTCCCCTGCCCCGAGGTGACCCCACTGTCCCCCACCCCCGAGGTGACCCCACTGTCCCCCCCGCCCCGAGGTGACCCCGCTGTCCCCCGCCCTGAGGTGACCCCGCTGTCCCCACCCCCGAAATGACCCCGCTGTCCCCCGCCCCCCGAGGTGACCCCGCTGCCCCCCGCCCTGAGGTGACCCCACGTGTCCCCTACTCCGCGGTGACCTCACTGTCCCCCGCCCCGAAGTGACCCCGCTGTCCCCTGCCCCCGAGGTGACCCCGCTGTCCCCACCCTCGAGTTGACCCCACTGTCCCCCCCGCCTCGAGTTGACCCCACTGTCCCCCGCCCCCCGAAGTGACCCCGCTGTCCCCCGCCCCCCGAGGTGACCCCGCTGTCCCCTACCCCGAGGTGACCCCACGTGTCCCCCACCCCCGAGGTGACCCCGCTGTCCCCTCACCTGGAAGTGACCCCACGTGTCCTCATCCCCGAAGTGACCCTGCTGTCCCTCACCCCGAGGTGACCCCACGTGTCCCCCTGCCCCGAGGTGACCCCGCTGTCCCCCTGCCCCGAGGTGACCCCGCTGTCCCCTGCCCCCCGAAGTGACCCCGCTCTCCCCCTGCCCCGAGGTGACGCCGCTGTCGCCGCTGTCCCCAGCTCGAGGGACATCGAGGCGGCGGGCTTCAATGGCACGGCGGCGTTCATGGAGGTGCGCGTTCAGTCCATCGTGGTGGAGTTCATCCTCACACACGTGGAGCAGCTCTTCGGGGACGCGCCGCTGCCGGGTGCGGGGACAGCGGGGACACTGCGGGGACACTGCGGGGACACTGCGGGGACAGTGTGGGGACAGTGTGGGGACAGTGTGAGGGGACAGCGGGGACAGAGGGGACACTGCAGGGACAGCGGGGACAGTGTGGGGACAGCGGGGACACTGCGGGGACAGTGTGAGGGGACAGTGTGGGGACAGCGGGGACAGTGTGAGGGGACAGTGTGGGGACAGTGTGGGGACACTGCGGGGACAGTGTGGGGACAATGCGGGGACAGCGGGGACACTGCGGGGACAGCGGGGACACTGCGGGGACAGTGTGGGGACACTGCGGGGACAGTGTGGGGACAGAGGGGACAGTGTGGGGACAGCGGGGACACTGCGGGGACAGCGTGGGGACAGCGGGGACACTGCGGGGACAGCGCGGGGACAGCGGGGACAGTGTGGGGACAGTGTGAGGGGACAGCGGGGACACTGCGGGGGCACTGCGGGGACAGCGCAGGAACAGAGTGGGGACAGTGTGGGGACAGCGCGAGGACAGCGGGGACACTGCGGGGACAGTGTGAGGGGACAGCGGGGACACTGCGGGGGCAGTGCGGGGACAGCGCGAGGACAGCGGGGACAGTGTGGGGACAGCGGGGACACTGTGGGGACAGCGGGGACAGAGTGGGGACACTGTGGGGACACTGTGGGGACAGTGGGGACAGCGCGGTGACACAGACGCCGAAGCTGGGGGCGGTCCATGTGGGGAGTTCCCACATGCGACACTAAGGTGACACTAAGGTGACACTGAGGTGACCCTGGGGTGACACTGAGGTGACATGTCCCGTTTTGGGGTGCCAGGTGGGGACTGTCCCCAGCGCCCGCTGCTCCTGCCCGGGGCTGTCCCCCCTCTGAGCCACGGCGACGGGCCACCCCCGATGCGGCCCTACCACACCATCATCGAGCTCGGCGAGCACAGGTACGGACACCTGGGACAGGGGACAACAGGGGACAACAGGGGACAACAGGGGACACCTGGGACAGGGGACAACAGGGGACAACAGGGGACAACAGGGACAGGGGACAACAGGGGACAACAGGGGACAACAGGGGACACCTGGGACACGGGACAACAGGGGACAACAGGGGACAACAGGGGACAACAGGGGACACCTGGGACAGGGGACAACAGGGGACAACAGGGGACAACAGGGGACAACAGGGGACACCTGGGACAGGGGACAACAGGGGACAACAGGGGACAACAGGGGACACCTGGGACAGGGGACAACAGGGGACAACAGGGGACACCTGGGCACAGCTGGGACAGGGGACAACAGGGGACACCTGGGCACAGCTGGGACAGGGGACACCTGGGCACAGCTGGGATGGGGACAAGTGACATTCCCAGGGACCCCCAACTCCTGGGCCTGGCTCAGGTGGCCACGACTCACCGTGATGCAAGTGTCCCCCAGGTGTCCCCCAGGTGTGCTGGGGTGTGTCCAGGTGTCCCCAGGTGTCCCCCAGGTGTCCCCAGGTGTCCCCCCAGGTGTGTTGGGGTGTGTCCAGGTGTCCCCAGATGTCCCCAGGTGTGTCCCAGGTGCCCCCAGATGTCCCCAGATGTCTCCAGGTGTCCTCAGGTACCCCTAGGTGTGTCCCCAGGTGTCCTCAGGTGCCCCCAGGTGTGTCCCAGGTGCCCCCAGGTGTGTCCCAGGTGCCCCCAGATGTCCCCAGATGTCCCCAGGTGTCCCCAGGTGTATCCCAGGTGTATCCCAGGTGCCCCCAGGTGTGTCCCAGGTGTCCCCAGATGTCCCCAGGTGTATCCCAGGTGTCCCCAGGTGTGTCCCAGGTGTCCCCAGATGTCCCCAGGTGTGTCCCAGGTGTCGCCAGGTGTGTCCCAGGTGTCCCCAGATGTCCCCAGGTGTAGCCCAGGTGTCCCCACAGGAGCAAGGGCTCCCTGAAGGCCAAGAAGTGGAGATCCATCTTTAACCTGGGCCGCTCGGGGCACGAGGCCAAGCGGAAGCCGGGGAAGGTGGAGGAGAAAGGTGGGAACTGGGGGGATCCCAGGGATCAGGGGGTCCCAGGGATCGGGAGGTCCCAGGGTTTGGGGGGATCTCAGGGATCGGGGGATCTTAGGGTTTGGGGGATCCCAGAGATCGGGGGGATCCCAGGGATTGGGGCAGAGATTGGGGGATTTCAGGGATCGGGGGTCCCAGGGATTGGGGGGGGCAGAGATTGGGGGATCCCAAAGATTTGGGTATCCCAGGGATTGGGGGATCCCAGGGATTGTGGGATCTCAGAGTGTGGGGGATCCCAGAGATTGGGAGATCCCAGGGATTGGGGGATCTTAGGGTTTGGAGATCCCAGGGGTTGGGCAGATCCCAGGGTTTGAGGGGATCCCAGGGACTGGGGGATCCCAGGGATTGGGGGATCCCAAAGATTGGGGGATCCCAGTGACTGGGGATCCCAGGGATTGGGGGGGGGGCAGAGATTGGGGGATCCCAAAGATTGGGGGATCCCAGGATTTGGGGGATCCCAGGATTTGGGGGATCCCAGGGATTGGAAGGATCCCAGGGATGGGGGGGTCCCTGGGATCGGGGGGTCCCAGGGTTTGGGGGGGTCCCAGGATTTGGGGGGGTCCCAGGGCTCGGGGGTCCCAGGGCTCGGGGGGTCCCAGGGCTCGGGGGGTCCCAGGGTTTGGGGGGGTCCCAGGATTTGGGGGGGTCTCAGGGATCGGGGGTCCCAGGGATCGGGGGGTCCCAGGGCTCGGGGGGTCCCAGGGATCGGGGGGTCCCAGGATTTGGGGGTCCCAGGATTTGGGGGGGTCCCAGGATTTGGGGGGTCCCAGGGCTCGGGGGGTCCCAGGGATCGGGGGTCCCAGGGATCGGGGATCCCAGGGATCGGGGGGTCCCAGGATTTGGGGGGGGTCCCAGGGCTCGGGGGTCCCAGGGCTCGGGGGGTCCGTGTCCCCCTCCCCCGACGGCGGGCGCTGTTCCCAGAGAAGGGCGCGAAGGTCACCCTGCGGCCGGCCAAGAGCATGGACTCGCTCAGCTCCGGGCCCCCCGGAGCCCCCGGTAAGGGACACCCCGAGCCCTGCCACTGTCCCCTCGGTCCCCGCGGGATTGTCCCTTTACCCTGGGATTGTCACTCTGAGCCCTGGGATTGTCCCTTTGGTCCTTTGGTATTGTCCCTTCGCCCTGGGATTGTCCCTTTGACCCCTGGGACTGTCCCTTTGGTCCTTTGGGATTGTCCCTTCGGTCCTTTGGGGTTGTCCCTTTACCCTGGGATTGTCCCTTTGTCCCCTGGGGTTGTCCCTTCAGTCCTTTGGGATTGTCACTCTGAGCCCTGGGATTGTCCCTTTGGTCCTTTGGGATTGTCCCTTTGCCCTGGGATTGTCCCTTTACCCTGGGATTGTCCCTCTGAGCCCTGCCACTGTCCCCTCAGTCCTTTGGGATTGTCACTCTGAGCCCTGCGACTGTCCCTTTGGTCCTTTGGGATTGTCCCTTTACCCTGGGATTGTCCCTTTGCCCTGGGATTGTCCCTTTACCCTGCGACTGTCCCCTCGGTCCTTTGGGATTGTCCCTTCTGTCCTTTGGGATTGTCCCTTTACCCTGGGATTGTCCCTTCGGTCCTTTGGGATTGTCCCTTTACCCTGGGATTGTCCCTTTGTCCTGCGACTGTCCCTTTGCCCTGGGATTGTTCCTGACCCCGAGGAGGGATCTTTGGGCCAGGGCAGGAATGGGGGGAGCGGGGATGGGATCGATGGGATGGGATCAATGGGATGGGATCGATGGGATGGGATCAATGGGATCCCACAGGGACCCTCACCCTTCCCTCAGGGCTCTGGGGTCCCCTCCTGACTCTGATTCTTCCTCTGGACCCCGGGATCCCCCAACCCCCGGGATCCCCCCATACCTCAGATCCCCCCCCATACCCTGGGATCCCCCTACACCCCGCGATCCCCTGGGATCTCCCACACACCCCGGGATCCCCCCGCTCCCCGGGATCCCCCGGGATCCCCCCATACCTCAGATCCCCCCCCCCCCCCATACCCCGGGATCCCCCTACACCCCGGGATCCCCTGGGATCCCCCACACACCCCAGGATCCCCCCATACCTCAGATCCCCACCCATACCCTGGGATCCCCCTACACCCCGCGATCCCCCGGGATCCCCCCACACACCCTGGGATCCCCCGGGGTCCCCCCGCTCCCCGGGCCGCTCCGGACGCGCCCCTCCGCAGGCGCGGACGGCTCCCGGCTCTTCCCGAAGCTGTCGGTGAAGGTGCGGCCGCAGCGGCAGCGCAGCTCGGACACGGCCCCGGTACCGCCGGAACCGGCCCCGGAGCTGGACGAGAGCCTGGAGGAATCGCTGGAAGCGGCGGCCGAGAGCAGCACCCATTCGGAGCCCACCACCCCCAAAGCCCCCCGGGAGGGCCCGGGGCTCTGCGGCCGCTCCCGGGCAGAGAAATGCGCGGGGCTGCACATTTCGGGACCCTTCTCGGTCACCGTCCCGTTCCACATCACCTCCAACCTGTCCCGCCTCACCCGGGGGCTGCCCTGCCCCGCGCTGCAACGGGATGTGACCCCCGGGAGCCCCCCCGAGCCCGCCCCGGACCCCCGGCCACGCTCCGGTGAGACCCCGGGGTGGCACCGAGCCCCGCGGGATCCGGGGACACGGGGATCGGGGGGACAACGGGACAGAGAGGACAGCGGGATCCGGGGGACACGGGGATAAGGAGGGGACAACGGGACAGAGAGGACAGCGGGATCGGGGGGACACGGGGATCGGGGGGACAATGGGACAGAGAGGACAACGGGACAGAGAGGACAGCGGGATTAGGGGGACACTGGGATCGGGGGGACAACGGGACAGAGAGGACACCGGGATCGGGGGACACGGGGATCGGGGGGACATCGGGACAGAGAGGACAACGGGACAGAGAGGACAACGGGATCGGGGGGACACCGGGATCGGGGGGACACCGGGATCGGGGGGACACCGGGATCGGGGGGACAATGGGACAGAGAGGACAGCGGGATCAGGGGGACACCGGGATTAGGGGGACACTGGGATCGGGGGGACACCGGGATTAGGGGGACACCAGGACCAGGGGGACATCGACCCTATGGGGACACCGGGATCAGGGGGACACGGGGATCGGGGGGGACACCGGGATCGGGGGACACCGGGACCAGGGGGACATCGACACTGTGGGGACAACGGGATCGGGGGGACACCGGGGTTAGGGGGACAACGGGATCTGGGGGACACTGGGACAAAGACGACAACGGGATCGGGGGGACACCATGATCAGGGGGACACTGGGATCGGGGGAGGACAACGGGACAGAGAGGACACCGGGATCGGGGGGACACCGGGGTTAGGGGGACACCGGGATCGGGAGGACACTGGGATCGGGGGGACACCGGGATCAGGGGGACACTGGGATCGGGGGAGGACAACGGGACAGAGAGGACACCGGGATCGGGGGGACACCGGGATCGGGGTGACAATGGGATCAGGGGGACACCGACACTGTGGGGACAACTGGATCAGGGGGACACCGGGATCGGGGGGACACGGGGATTAGGGGGACAATGGGATTAGAGGGACACTGGGATCAGGGGGACACTGGAATCGGAGTGACAACGGGATCGGGGGACATCAGGGGGACATCGGGATCAGGGAGACGCCGGGATCGGGGGGACCCCGGGACCATGGGGACACCGGGATCAGGAGAACACGGTGGGGACACCGGGACTGGGAGGACACGGGGATCAGAGGGACCCCGGGGTCGGGGAGACGCCGGGATGGAGCGCGATCCCGGGATGGAGGCTCCCGGTTTCCCGGCAGGAGACGCGGAGCAGAGCCGCCTCTCGCTGGAGCTCCGCGACTCCTTCGCCTTCCTGGACGGGCCCGAGACGTGGCTGGAGGGCGGCGGGGACGCGGAGACGGGGGCGCGGAGCCCCGGGAGCGAGGACGGGACCCCCGGGAGCGAGGACAGGACCCTCGGGATGGAGGATGGGATTCCCGGAATCGAGGATGGGATTCCCGGGATCGAGGATGGGATTCCCAGGATCGAGGACAGGACCCTCGGGATGGAGGATGGGATTCCCGGAATCGAGGACAGGACCCTCAGGATGGAGGATGAGACCCTCGGGATGGAGGATGGGATTCCCGGGATCGAGGATGGGATTCCCGGGATCGAGGACGGGACCCCCGGGATGGAGGAAGAGTTCCCGGCCCTGGAGGAAGGCTTGGAGAGCGGGTTCATGAACGTGAGCAGCCGGCGAACTGCCGGGGTTGGGGAGCGGGGTGAGGCCGGTGCAGGAGGGACCCATGGGATCCGTGGGATGGGATCCAGGGGATGGGGTGGGACCCATGGGATCCAGGGGATGGGATCCAGGGGATGGGATCCATGGGGATGAGATCAGTAGGATGGGATGGGATCTATGGGATGGGATCAATGGGATGGGATCTATGGGATGGGGTCAGTAGGATGGAATGGGGTGGGATGAGATCAGTAGGATGGGATCCAGGGGATGGGATCCAAGGGATGGGATCCAAGGGATGGGATCTATGGGATGGGGTCAGTAGGATGGAATGGGGTGGGATGAGATCAGTAGGATGGGATCCAGGGGATGGGATCCAGGGGATGGGATCCATGGGATGAGATCAGTAGGATGGGATCCAGGGGATGAGATCAGTGGGATGAGATCAGTAGGATGGGATTCAGGGGATGGGGTGGGACCCATGGGATCCAGGGGATGGGATCAGTGGGATCCAAGGGATGGGATCAGTGGGATCCAAGGGATGGGATCCAAGGGATGGGATCCAGGGGATGAGATCAGTAGGATGGGATGGGATGGGATCAATGGGATGGGATCTATGGGATGGGATCAGTAGGATGAGATCCATGGGATGGGATCAGTGGGATCAATGGGATGGGATCAATGGGATGGGATCAGTAGGATGGAATGGGGTGGGATGGGATCAGTAGGATGGGATCCAGGGGATGGGATCCAGGGGATGGGATCCAAGGGATGGGATCAGTAGGATGAGACCAGTAGGATGGGATCCAGGGGATGGGGTGGGACCCATGGGATCCAAGGGATGGGATCCAAGGGATGGGATCAATGGGATGGGATCAGTAGGATGGAATGGGGTGGGATGGGATCAGTAGGATGGGATCCAGGGGATGGGATCAGTGGGATGGGATCCAAGGGATGGGATCAGTGGGATCCAAGGGATGGGATCAGTAGAACGGGATCCAGGGGATGGGATCAGTGGGATGGGATCCAAGGGATGGGATCAGTGGGATCCATGGGATGAGATCCATGGGATGGGATCAGTGGGATCAATGGGATGGGATCCAAGGGATGGGATCAATGGGATGGGATCTATGGGATGGGATCAGTGGGATGGGATCCAAGGGATGGGATCAATGGGATGGGATCCATGGGATGGGATCAGTGGGATGGGATCCAGGGAATGGGGTGGGACCCATGGGATCCAGGGGATGGGATCAGTGGGATCAATGGAATGGGATCCAAGGGATGGGATCAGTGGGATCCATGTGACGGGATCCAGGGGATGGGATCAGTGGGATCCATGTGACGGGATCCAGGGGATGGGATCAGTGGGATCAATGGGATGGGATCCGAGGGATGGAATCAGTGGGATCCATGGGATGAGATCCTTGGGATGGGTCAGTGGGATCAATGGGATGGGATCCAAGGGATGGGATCCGTGGGATCCATGTGACGATATCCACTCGATGGGACGGACGCGAGGCACACGGTGACCCCCACCCGCGGGGTCCATGTCCCCTCCCCGCAGCCAGGTGAGCGCTGGGCGGAGCAGCCGCACAGTTACCTGTCCATCGAGGAGTGCACGGAGCAGGACATGTTCTTCCTGGCCCCCGGCGCCTCCGACCACGACTCCGACTCGGACGAAGCTTTCCTGAGCGCCCACGACGAGCTCAGCCCCCTGGGGACCCCCGAGGGACCCCCGGCGCCGGGGACAGCCCGGGAGAGCCCGGAGATCCCGGAGATCCCCAAAGTCCAGGAGAGTGCAGAGATCCTGGAGCCCCCAGAGATCCCAGAAATCCCAAAAGTCCTGGGGATTTCAGAGATCTCGGAGATCCCAGAGACCCCAGAAATCCCCCAAATCCAGGAGAGTCCAGAGATCTCAGAGACCCCAGAGATCCCCCAAATCCAGGAGATTCTGGAGACTCCAGAGATCCCAGAAATCCCAGAAATCCAGGAGGTTCCAGAGATCCTGGAGACCCCAGAGATCCCCCAAATCCAGGAGGTTCCAGAGATCTCAGAGACCCCAGAGATCCCAGAAATGCAGAAGATTCCGGAGACTCCAGAGATCCCAGAGATCCCCCAAATCCAGGAGGTTCCAGAGATCTCAGAGACCCCAGAGATCCCAGAAATCCAGGAGAGTCCAGAGATCCTGGAGACCCCAGAGATCCCCCAAATCCAGGAGGTTCCAGAGATCTCAGGGACCCCAAAGATCCCAGAAATCTGGGAGAATAAGGAGACTCCAGGGATCCCAGAGATCCCCCAAATCCAGGAGGTTCCAGAGATCTCAGAGACCCCAGAGATCCCAGAAATCCAGGAGATTCCGGAGACCCCAGAGACCCCCCAAATCCAGGAGATTCCGGAGACCCCAGAGATCCCGGAGATCCTGGCGCAGCCCCCCCTGGAGAAGGGCGGTTCAGGGGGGTCTCCTGCGGCCCCGCCCCTGGCGCAGCCCCCCCGGGAGCCCCCCGAGCCCCCAGCCCCCGGGGGGGTCCCAGAAGGGGCCGATGTCACCCCCGGGGTCACGCCGACCTCGGCCCTTGGAGCTGCCCCCAAAACCCTGGGGGTGATGTGGGATGAGCCCCCCAAAACCCTGGAGCCCCCCAAAACCCTGGAGCCCCCCAAAACCCTGGAGCTGATCCCAGATGAGTCCCTGGGACCCCCAAAATTGATCCAGGATGAGCGCCCCAAATCCTTGAAGCTGATCCAGGATGAGCCCCCCAAACCCCTGGAGACCCCCAAACCCCCGGGGGTGATCCGGAATGAGCCCCCCAAATCCTGGGACACCCCAAAACCCCTGGAATCGATCCTGACCGAGCCCCCCAAACCTTGGGACACCCCCAAACCCCTGGAGCCGCTCCTGACCGAGCCCCCCAAATTCTGGGACACCCCTGAACCCCTGGAGCCGCTCCTGACCGAGCCCCCCAAATCTTGGGACACCCCAAAACCCCTGGAGCCGCTCCTGACCGAGCC
>JACEWE010000116.1:0-48069 GCA_014839755.1 Sylvia borin
CGTTATCCCGATGTTTCCCTGCCCGTTATCCCGATTATCCCTGCCCGTTATCCCGATTATCCCTGCCCGTTATCCCGATGTTTCCCTTCCCGTTATCCCGATTATCCCTGCCCGTTATCCCGATTATCCCTGCCCGTTATCCCGATATTCCCTGCCCGTTATCCCCATTATCCCTGCCCGTTATCCCGATGTTTCCCTGCCCGTTATCCCGATTATCCCTGCCCGTTATCCCGATGTTTCCCTGCCCGTTATCCCGATTATCCCTGCCCGTTATCCCGATTATCCCTGCCCGTTACCCCGATTATCCCTGCCCGTTATCCCGATTATCCCTGCCCGTTATCCCGATTATCCCTGCCTGTTATCCCGATTATCCCTGCCCGTTATCCCGATATTCCCTGCCCGTTATCCCGATTATCCCTGCCCGTTATCCCGATTATCCCTGCCCGTTATCCCGATTATCCCTGCCCGTTATCCCGATGTTTCCCTGCCCGTTATCCCGATTATCCCTGCCCGTTATCCCGATTATCCCTGCCCGTTATCCCGATTATCCCTGCCCGTTATCCCGATTATCCCTGCCCGTTATCCCCATTATCCCTGCCCGTTATCCCGATGTTTCCCTGCCCGTTATCCCGATTATCCCTGCCCGTTATCCCGATGTTTCCCTGCCCGTTATCCCGATTATCCCTGCCCGTTATCCCGATTATCCCTGCCCGTTACCCCGATTATCCCTGCCCGTTATCCCGATTATCCCTGCCCGTTATCCCGATTATCCCTGCCTGTTATCCCGATTATCCCTGCCCGTTATCCCGATATTCCCTGCCCGTTATCCCGATTATCCCTGCCCGTTATCCCGATTATCCCTGCCCGTTATCCCGATTATCCCTGCCCGTTATCCCGATGTTTCCCTGCCCGTTATCCCGATTATCCCTGCCCGTTATCCCGATTATCCCTGCCCGTTATCCCGATTATCCCTGCCCGTTATCCCGATGTTTCCCTGCCCGTTATCCCGATTATCCCTGCCCGTTATCCCGATTATCCCTGCCCGTTATCCCCATTATCCCTGCCCGTTATCCCCATTATCCCTGCCCGTTATCCCGATTATCCCTGCCCGTTATCCCGATTATCCCTGCCCGTTATCCCCATTATCCCAGCCCGTTATCCCCATTATCCCTGCCCGTTATCCCGATTATCCCTGCCCTTTATCCCGATTATCCCTGCCCGTTATCCCGATTATCCCTGCCCGTTATCCCGATTATCCCTGCCCGTTATCCCGATTATCCCTGCCCGTTATCCCGATTATCCCTGCCCCTTATCCCGATTATCCCTGCCCGTTATCCCCATTATCCCTGCCCGTTATCCCGATTATCCCTGCCCGTTATCCCGATTATCCCTGCCTGTTATCCCGATTATCCCTGCCCGTTATCCCGATATTCCCGGTCCATTATCCCGATATTCCCCCTGGATTTTCCAGGCACCACCGCCGTGCGCTCCGCGCCGTCTCGTTCCATCGCCGGTACCCGCTGTTCGCCTCCGGCTCCGACGACGGCACCGTCATCGTCTGCCACGGCATGGTCTACAGGTACACCGGGATCCACCGGGGATCCACTGGGGGATCCATTGGGGATCCACTGGGGGATCCATTGGGGGATCGGTGTGTGGGATTGGGGATCGGTTTGTGGGGTTTGTTTATGGGATGGGTTTGGGGGATCCATTGGGGGATCCATTGGGGGATTGGGGATCGGTTTGTGGGGTTTGTTTATGGGATGGGTTTGGGGGATCCATTGGGGGATCCATTGGGGGATCGGTGTGTGGGATTGGGGATCGGTGTGTGGGGTTTGTTTAAGGGATGGGTTTGGGGGATCCATTGGGGGATCCATTGGGGGATCGGTGTGTGGGATTGGGGATCGGTTTGTGGGGTTTGTTTATGGGATGGGTTTGGGGGATCCATTGGGGGATCCATTGGGGGATCCATTGGGGGATCGGTGTGTGGGGTTTGTTTGTCAGATGGTTTATGGGATTTGTTTGTGGGGTTTGTGGGGTTGGTTTATGGGTTTGGGGGATTGGTTTATGGGTTTGGGGATCCGTTTTTGGGGTTTGAGGATCGGTTTGTGGGGTTTGGGGATTGGTTTGGGGGGTTGGTTTATGGAATGTGTTTGTGAGGTTTGGGGGATCAGTTTGTGGGGTTTGGGGATCAGTTTATGGGTTTGGGGGATCAGTTTGTGGGGTTTGGGGATCAGTTTATGGGTTTGGGGGATCAGTTTGTGGGGTTTGGGGATCAGTTTATGGGTTTGGGGGATCAGTTTTTGGGGTTTGGGGATCAGTTTATGGGTTTGGGGGATCAGTTTGTGGGGTTTGGGGATCAGTTTATGGGTTTGGGGGATCAGTTTTTGGGGTTTGGGGATCGGTTTGTGGGGTTTGGGGATTGGTTTTTGGGGTTGGTTTATGGGATGTGTTTGTGAGGTTCGGGAGATCCGTTTGTGGGGTTTATGGGGCTGGTTTGTGGGGTTTGGGGGATTGGTTTGTGGGATTTAGGGATTGGTTTGTGGGGTTTGGGGATTGGTTTGTCAGGTTTGGGGGATCAGTTTGTGGGGTTTATGGGATCGGTTTGTGGGGTTTGTGGGGTTGGTTTGTGGGGTTTGTGGGGTTGGTTTGTGGGATTGAGGAATTGGTTTCCGGGATTTGGGGGATCGGTTTGTGGGGTTTATGGGATTTGTTTGTGGGACTTGTTTGTGGGTTTTGGGGATTCATTTATGGGGTCGGTTTGTGGGGTTTGGGGATTGGTTTGTGGGGTTTAGGGGTTGGCTTGTGGGGTTTGGGGATCGGTTTGTGGGGTTGAGGAATTGGTTTGTGGGGTTTGGGGGATTGGTTTGTCAGGTTCGGGAGATCAGTTTGTGGGGTTTATGGGGTTGGTTTATGGGGTTAGTTTGTGGGGTTTGAGGGATTGATTTGGGGTTTGAGGGATCGGTTTGTGGGGTTTGGGGATCGGTTTGTGGGGTTTGTTTGGGGGATTGTTTATGGGATTGGTTTGGGGGGGTTGAGGGATTGGTCTGTGGGGTTTGTGGGATTTGGGGGATTTGTTTGTGGGATTTATGGGATTTGTTTGTGGGATTGGGGCATCGTTTGGGGGGATTGTTTATGGGATGGGTCTGCGGGATTGTTTGGGGGATTGATTTGTGGGGTTTGGGGATCGGTTTGTGGGGTTTGTGGGGTTGGTTTGTGGGGTTTGAGGGATTGGTTTGGGGTTTGAGGGATCAGTTTGTGGGGTTGGGGAATGGGTTTGTTGGGGTTTGGGGATCGGTTTGTGGGGTTTGTTTATGGGATGGGTTTGGGGGATTGTTTTATGGGTTTGGGGGATCGGTTTGTGGGGTCGGTTTGTGGGATTGTTTGGGGGATCGGTTTCTGGGATCGGTTTGGGGGATTGGGGGATCGGTTTGTGGGGTTGGTTTGTGGGATGGGTCTGTGGGGTTTATGGGATTTGTTTGTGGGATTTGGGGTATTGATTTGTGGGGGTTATGGGATCTGTTTATGGGATCGGTTTGGGGGGTTTGGGGAATTGGTTTGTGGGATTTGGAGAATTGTTTATGAGATTTATGGGATTTGGGGGATTTGTTTGTGGGATTTATGGGATTTGTTTGTGGGATTTATGGGATTTGTTTGTGGGATTTCTTTATGGGATTTGAGGGATTTGCTTGTGGGATTTATGGGATTTGTTTGTGGGATTTCTTTATGGGATTTGAGAGATTTGCTTGTGGGATTTATGGGATTTGTGGGATTTCTTTATGGGATTTGAGGGATTTGCTTGTGGGATTTACGGGATTTGTTCATGGGATTTGTTTGTGGGATTTACGGGATTGGTGTGTGGGATTTGGGAGATTGGTTTCTGGGATTTATGATTTATGGGATTTATTTGTGGGATTTGTGGAGTTTATTTATGGGATTTATCTGCAGGATTTATTTATGGGATTTATGGGAGTTATTAATGGGATTTATGGGATTGATTTATGGCGTTTATGGGATTTATTGATGGGATTTATGGGTCGATCTGTGGGATTTGTGGAATTTATTTGTGGGGTTTATTTGTGGGGTTTATGGATTCACCTGTGGGATTTATTGATGGGATTTATTGACGGGATTTATCGATGGGATTTATTTATTTATGAGGTTTATTTGTGGAAATTATCCATGGGATTCGTGGGATTTATTTGTGGGATTTATGGGATTTATTTATGGCTTTATGGGATTTATTTATTCCTTTGGAATTCTCATTCCCCCTGTGAGCGTTCCCATTCCCGCTGTAAGAATTCCCATCCCCTCTGTCGGAATTCCCACATTCCCACTGTGGAATTCCCGCATTCCCCATCGGAATTCCCGCTATTCCCAGTCAGAATTCCCAGTCGGAATTCCCGCATTCCCGCTGTCAGAATTCCCATTCCCGCTGTAGGAATTCCCATTCCCGCTGTGAGAATTCCCTCATTCCCTGTGAAAATTCCCAAATTCCCGCTCTGAGAATTCCCGAATTCCCGCTCTGAGAATTCCCATTCCCACTCTGAGAATTCCCAAATTCCCTGTGAAAATTCCCAAATTCCCGCTCTGAGAATTCCCTCATTCCCACTCTGAGAATTCCCAAATTCCCGCTCTGAGAGTTCTGTCGTTCCCTGTGAGAATTCCCGCATTCCCCATCGTAATTCCCGAATTCCCACTCTGAGAATTCCTGAATTCCCTGTGAAAATTCCCATTCCCGCTCTGAGAATTCCCGAATTCCCTGTGAGAATTCCCGCTCGGAATTCCGGCTCTGAGAGTTCCGTCATTCCCTGTGAGAATTCCCTCATTCCCTGTGAGAATTCCCGGTGGGAATTCCGGCTCTGAGAGTTCTGTCGTTCCCTGTGAAAATTCCCGAATTCCCACTCTGAGAATTCCCGCTCTGAGAGTTCCCTCATTCCCGCTCTGAGAATTCCCGCATTCCCTGTGAGAATTCCCGGTGGGAATTCCGGCCCTGAGCATTCCCTCATTCCCTGTGAGAATTCCCTCGTTCCCTGTGAGAATTCCCGCATTCCCTGTGAGAATTCCCGCATTCCCTGTGAGAATTCCCTCGTTCCCGGTGGGAATTCCGGCTCTGATCGTTCCCACATTCCCTGTGAGAATTCCCTCATTCCTGGTGGGAATTCCGGCTCTGAGGGTTCCATCGCTCCCTGTGAGAATTCCCTCATTCCCTGTGAGAGTTCCGTTGTTCCCTGTGAGAATTCCCGGCTGGAATTCCGGCCCTGAGCATTCCCTCATTCCCTGTGAAAATTCCCGAATTCCCGCTCTAAGAATTCCCTCATTCCCTGTGAAAATTCCCAAATTCCCCCTCTGAGAATTCCCTCATCCCCACTCTGAGAACTCCCGCTCTGAGAATTCCCGAATTCCCTGTGAGAATTCCCGAATTCCCACTCTGAGAATTCCCATCCCCGCTGTCGGAATTCCCTCATTCCCGCTCTGAGAGTTCTGTCGTTCCCTGTGAAAATTCCCGAATTCCCACTCTGAGAATTCCCGCTCTGAGAACTCCCGCTCTGAGAACTCCCGCTCTGAGAATTCCCGAATTCCCTGTGAGAATTCCCGCTCTGAGAATTCCCATTCCCACTCTGAGAATTCCCGCATTCCCTGTGAGAATTCCCGAATTCCCACTCTGAGAATTCCCGAATTCCCACTCCAAGAATTCCCAAATTCCCACTCTGAGAATTCCCATTCCCGCTCTGAGAATTCTCATTCCCACTCTGAGAACTCCCGCTCTGAGAATTCCTGAATTCCCTGTGAAAATTCCCGCTCTGAGAATTCCCGCATTCCCTGTGAGAATTCCCGGTGGGAATTCCGGCCCTGAGCATTCCCACATTCCCTGTGAGAATTCCCTCATTCCCTGTGAGAATTCCCAAATTCCCTGTGAGAATTCCCAAATTCCCACTCTGAGAATTCCCGCTCTGAGAATTCCCTCATTCCCTGTGAGAATTCCCGGCGGGAATCCCGGCCCTGAGCATTCCTGAATTCCCTGTGAGAATTCCCTCATTCCCTGTGAGAATTCCCTCATTCCCTGTGAGAATTCCCGAATTCCTGCCCTGAGAATTCCCGAATTCCCGTCGGGAATCCCGTCCCTGATGGTTCCCGTGTTCCCCGTGCCGGGCAGTGACCTGCTGCAGAACCCGCTGCTGGTGCCGCTGAAGGTGCTCAAGGGCCACGCGCCGGCGCTCGACCTCGGCGTCCTCGACGTCGCCTTCCACCCGCAGCAGCCGTGGCTCTTCTCCGCCGGCGCCGACGGCACCCTGCGCCTCTACACCTGACGCCGGAGCCGCCGGGATCCAACGGGATCCGCCGGGATCCACTGGGATCCGCCAGGATCCGCCGGGATGCACAGCGATCAATAAAGGGGGTTTTGGATACAGTTCCAGGGTCTTTGCGTCCTGAATTCCCAAATATTCCTCGATATTCCCATCCCCACATGCCTTACACCTGACATTACCGAGGGATCCACTGGGATCCATCGGGATCCAACGGGATCCAACGGGATCCAACGGGATCGGCCGGGATGCACAGCGATCAATAAAGGGGTTCTTTGGATACAGTTCCGGGCTCTTTGTGTCCTGAATTCCCAAATATTCCTCGATATTCCCACATCTTCCATTGTCCCTACACCTGACACCGGGATCCACCGGGATCCACTGGGATCCACCGGGATCCACCGGGATCCGCCGGAATGCACAGCGATCAATAAAGGGGGGTTTTGGATACAGTTCCGGGCTCTTTGTGTCCTGAATTCCCAAATATTCCCCATTATTCCCACATCTTCCATTGTCCCTACACCTGTCACCGGGATCCACTGGGATCCACCGGGATCCACCGGGATCCGCCGCAATGCACAGCGATCAATAAAGGGGTTCTTTGGATACAGTTCCGAGCTCTTTGTGTCCTGAATTCCCCAAATATTCCTCGATATTCCCACATCGTCCATTGTCCCTACACCTGACACCGGGATCCGCCGGGATCCACCGTGATCCACCGGGATCGGCCGGGATGCACAGCGATCAATAAAGGTTCTTTAGATATAATTCCAGGGTCTTTGTGTCCTGAATTCCCAAATATTCCTCGATATTCCCACATCTTCCATTGTCCCTACACCTGACACCGGGATCCGCCGGGATCCACCGTGATCCACCGGGATCCGCCGGGATGCACAGCGATCAATAAAGGTTCTTTAGATATAATTCCAGGGTCTTTGTGTCCTGAATTCCCAAATATTCCTCGATATTCCCACATCTTCCATTGTCCCTACACCTGACACCGGGATCCGCCGGGATCCACCGTGATCCACCGGGATCCGCCGGGATGCACAGCGATCAATAAAGGTTCTTTAGATATAATTCCAGGGTCTTTGTGTCCTGAATTCCCAAATATTCCTCGATATTCCCACATCTTCCATTGTCCCTATACCTGACACCGGGATCCAACGGGGTCCACTGGGATCCACCGGGATCCAATGGGATCCACTGGGATCTGCCGGGATGCACAGCGATCAATAAAGGTTCTTTAGATACAATTCCAGGGTCTTTGCGTCCTGAATTCCCAAATATTCCCCACTATTCCCACATCTTCCATTGTCCCTACACCTGTCACTGGGATCCAATGGGATCCACCGGGATCCGCCGGGATGCACAGCGATCAATAAAGGAGTTTTTGGATACAATTCCAGGGTCTTTGCGTCCTGAATTCCCAAAATATTCCTCGATATTCCCACATCTTCCGTTGTCCCTACACCTGACACCGGGATCCATTGGGATCCACTGGGATCCAACGGGATGCACAGCGATCAATAAAGGGGTTCTTTGGATACAGTTCCGGGCTCTTTGTGTCCTGAATTCCCCAAATATTCCTCGATATTCCCACATCTTCCATTGTCCCTACACCTGACGCCGGGATCCACCGGGATCCCCCAGGATCCACTGGGATCCACCAGGATCGGAATTCCCACCCCTTCAGCTCAAGAAAGGCTTTTTATGGATACAATTCCGGGCTCTTCGTGTCCTGAACTCCCCAAATATTCCCACATCCCCCATATTCCCGACACGTCCCCATAGGGATCCACCGGGATCCACCGGGATCCACCAGGATCCACCGGGATCGGAATTCCCACCCCTTGAGCTCAAGAAAGGCTCTTTCCGGGATCCAACCCCGCCTCTGACTCCCCGACATTCCCATTCCCGGAATTCCAGGGCGGCGTCAGGAGCCAAAAGCTTTATTTAAAAACCAGTCTCTGTACAGGAGGAAGAGATTCCCGCCGGGAATTCCGGCAGCGGATCCCCTCATCCGTCGGGAAGCAGCAGAGCGGGCTGGGAGTGGATCCCGGATCCAGCGGGAGCAGCTGAAGGCCTGGGATCGATCCCGAATTCCAGCCGTTTTCCCGCATTTTTCACCCCCCCGTGTGCTCCGAGGAAGGAGGAGGAGCAGGAAGACTTTTCCCGTGGATTTGGGATCCTCTGGGGTATTGCTGAGCAGAGCCGGAAATTCCAGGAATTCCGGGAATTCTGGGAATTCTGGGATTCGGAGGAGGCAGAGGAGGCGTCCCAGGGTCTGGGAATTCCCAGGAAATCCGGGAATTCTGGGAATTCCGGGATTCAGAGGAGTCGGACGAGGCGTCCCAGGGTCTGGGAATTCCCAGGAAATCCAGGAAATCCGGGAATTCTGGGATTCAGAGGAGGCAGATGAGGCATCCCAGGGTCTGGGAATTCCCAGGAAATTCCAGGAATTCCAGGAATTCTGGGATTCGGAGGAGGCAGAGGAGGCGTCCAGGGGTCTGGGAATTCCCAGGAAATCCGGGAATTCTGGGATTCAGAGGAGGCAGATGATGTGTCCCAGGGTCTGGGAACTCCCAGGAATTTCAGGAATTCTGGGAATTCTGGGATTCAGAGGAGGCAGAGGAGGTGTCCCAGGGTCTGGGAACTCCCAGGAATTTCAGGAATTCCGGGAATTCTGGGATTCGGAGGAGGCAGAGGAGGCGTCCCAGGGTCTGGGAATTCCCAGGAAATTCCGGGAATTCCGGGAATTCTGGGATTCGGAGGAGGCAGACGAGGCGTCCCAGGGTCTGGGAATTCCCAGGAAATCCAGGAATTCCGGGAATTTTGGGATTCAGAGGAGGCAGAGGAGGCGTCCCAGGGTCTGGGAATTCCCAGGAATTTCAGGAATTCTGGGAATTCTGGGATTCAGAGGAGGCGTCCCAGGGTCTGGGAATTCCCAGGAATTTCGGGAATTCTGGGAATTGCAGGATTCAGAGGAGGCGGACGAGGCGTCCCAGGGTCTGGGAATTCCCAGGAAATCCAGGAATTCCGGGAATTCTGGGATTCAGAGGAGGCAGAGGAGGTGTCCCAGGGTCTGGGAATTCCCAGGAAATCCGGGAATTCCGGGAATTGCGGGATTCAGAGGAGGCAGATGAGGCATCCCAGGGTCTGGGAATTCCCAGGAATTTCAGGAATTCTGGGAATTCTGGGATTCAGAGGAGGCAGAGGAGGCGTCCCAGGGTCTGGGAATTCCCAGGAAATCCAGGAAATCCAGGAATTCTGGGATTCAGAGGAGGCAGATGAGGCATCCCGGGGTCTAGGAATTCCCAGGAAATTCCAGGAATTCCGGGAATTTTGGGATTTGGAGGAGGCAGAGGAGGTGTCCCAGGGTCTGGGAATTCCCAGGAAATCCAGGAATTCCAGGAATTCCGGGATTCAGAGGAGGCAGAGGAGGTGTCCCAGGGTCTAGGAATTCCCCGGAAATCCGGGAATTCTGGGAATTCCGGGATTCAGAGGAGTCGGACGAGGCGTCCCAGGGTCTGGGAATTCCCAGGAAATCCAGGAATTCCGGGAATTTTGGGATTTGGAGGAGGCAGAGGAGGTGTCCCAGGGTCTGGGAATTCCCAGGAAATCCAGGAAATCCAGGAATTCTGGGATTCAGAGGAGGCAGATGAGGCATCCCGGGGTCTAGGAATTCCCAGGAAATTCCAGGAATTCCGGGAATTTTGGGATTTGGAGGAGGCAGAGGAGGTGTCCCAGGGTCTGGGAATTCCCAGGAAATCCAGGAATTCCAGGAATTCCGGGATTCAGAGGAGGCAGAGGAGGTGTCCCAGGGTCTAGGAATTCCCCGGAAATCCGGGAATTCTGGGAATTCCGGGATTCAGAGGAGTCGGACGAGGCGTCCCAGGGTCTGGGAATTCCCAGGAAATCCAGGAATTCCGGGAATTTTGGGATTTGGAGGAGGCAGAGGAGGTGTCCCAGGGTCTGGGAACTCCCAGGAATTTCCAGGAAATCCGGGAATTCCAGGAATTCTGGGATTCAGAGGAGGCAGATGAGGCGTCCCAGGGTCTGGGAATTCCCAGGAATTTCGGGAATTCTGGGAATTCTGGGATTCAGAGGAGTCGGACGAGGCATCCCAGGGTCTGGGAATTCCCAGGAAATCCAGGAAATCCGGGAATTCTGGGATTCAGAGGAGTCGGACGAGGCGTCCCAGGGTCTGGGAATTCCCCGGAAATCCGGGAATTCTGGGATTCAGAGGAGTCGGACGAGGCGTCCCAGGGTCTGGGAACTCCCAGGAATTTTGGGAATTCCCCGGAAATCCGGGAATTCCGGGATTCAGAGGAGTCGGACGAGGCGTCCCAGGGTCTGGGAATTCCCAGGAATTTTGGGAATTCTGGAATTCCGGGATTCAGAGGAGGCGGACGAGGCGTCCCAGGGTCTGGGAATTCCCAGGAATTTCAGGAATTTTGGAATTCCGGGATTCAGAGGAGTCGGACGAGGCGTCCCAGGGTCTCAGCCACTTTGAGCCTCACGGCCGGAACCGGATCCTTCAGCAGCAGCTTCAGGGCTGCAACGGGAGAGACGGGAACGGGTCAGGACCGGGATTGGGATCGGGAATGGGATTGGGAATGGGATTGGGATCAGGGTCAGGTTTGGGATTGGGATTGGGATTGGGATGGCATTGGGATGGGACTGGGATTGGGGCTGGGATTTGGGATTGGGATTGGGACTGGGACTGGGATTTAGGATCGGGATTGGGATGGGATTGGGATTGGGATCAAGATTGGGATTGGGATGGGATTGGGATTGGAATGGGATTGGGATCAGGGTCAGGTTTGGGATGAGGATTGGGATTGGGAATGGGATTGGGACTGGGATGGGAATGGGACTGGGACTGGGATTTGGGATCGGGATAGGAATGGGATTGGGATCAAGATTGGGTATGGGATTGGGATTGAGATTGGGATTGGATTGGGATTGGGATGGGATTGGGATGGGATTGGGATGGGATTGGGATCGGGATTGGGATTGGAATGGGATTGGGATCAGGGTCAGGTTTGGGATGAGGATTGGGATTGGGATTAGGACTGGGATGGGATCGAGATCGGGTATGGGAATGGGATTGGGATCAGGGTCAGGTTTGGGATTGGGATTGGGAATGGGATGGGATGGGATTGGGATTGGGATTTGGGATTGGGATGGGATTGGGATGGGACTGGGATGGGAATGGGATTGGGATTGGGATTGGGATTGGGATGGGATTGGGACTGGGATGGGATTGGGACTGGGACTGGGATTTAAGATCGGGATTGGGATGGGAATGGGATTGGGATCAAGATTGGGATTGGGATGGGATTGGGACTGGGATTGGGATTGGGATTGGAATGGGATTGGGACTGGGATTGGGACTGGGATGGGATCGAGATCGGGTATGGGAATGGGAATGGGATTGGGATCAGGGTCAGGTTTGGGATTGGGATTGGGATTTAGGATCGGGATTGGGGTGGGGCTGGGATTGGGATCAAGATTGGGATTGGGATGGGATTGGGACTGGGATTGGAATGGGATTGGGATCAGGGTCAGGTTTGGGATGAGGATTGGGATTGGGATTGGGAATGGGATTGGGATTGGGATGGGATCGAGATCGGGAATGGGAATGGGATTGGGATCAGGGTCAGGTTTGGGATTGGGACTGGGAATTGGGATGGGATTGGGATGGGACTGGGATGGGAATGGGATTGGGATCGGGGATTGGGAATGGGATTGGGATCAGGGTCAGGTTTGGGATCGGGATTGGGATTTAGGATCGGGATTGGGGTGGGAATGGGATTGGGATCAAGATTGGGAATGGGATTGGGATTGAGATTGGGATTGGATTGGGATTGGAATGGGATTGGGATTGGGATCAGGATTGGAATGGGATTGGGATCAGGGTCAGGTTTGGGATCGGGATTGGGAATGGAATGGGATGGGATGGGATTGGGATTGGGACTGGGACTGGGACTGGGATTGGGATTGGGACTGGGATTGGGACTGGGATGGGATCGAGATCGGCAATGGGAATGGGATTGGGATCAGGGTCAGGTTTGGGATGAGGATTGGGATGGGATGGGATTGGGATCGAGATGGGACTGGGACTGGGACTGGGACTGGGATTGGGAATGAGATTGGGACTGGGATTGGGATTGGGAATGGGATTGGGATTGGGACTGGGATTTGGATTGGGATGGGGATTGGGATCGGGAATGGGATCAGGATTGGGATTGGGAGCAGGATCAGGATCGGGATCAAGATAGGGATCGGGATTGGGATCGGGATTGATATCAGGGTCAGGATGAGGGTGAGGGTCAAGGATCAGGGTCAGGATCAGGATTAGGTTTAGGATCAGGATTGAGATGAGGATTGGGGTCAGGTTTAGGATCAGGATCAGGATTTTTGGGATCATCCTGAGCCCTTCATTTTAACTCCTTGAGATAATCCCGAGCCTCTAATTTCCCTTTTTTGGGATCACCCTGTATCTTCCATTTTAAGGGTTTTTTTGGGGGGGATCATCCCGAGCCTTTCCTTGGAATTTAAATTATTTTGGGATCGTCTCAACCCTTTGCCTTGAATTTCAGGGAGTTTGGGATCACCCTGTACCTTTAATTTTAATTTCTTTTTTTTTTTTTTTCTTTTTTTCTTTTTTTTTGATCATCCTGAACCTTTCCCTTTTAATTCACATTATTTTTGGGAATCATCCCAAACATTTAATATTCATTTTTTTGGAGTCATCCTGAACCTTTCCCTTTTAATTCACATTATTTTTGGGAATCATCCCAAACTTCTCATTTTTCTGGATCATCCTTTTCGGTTTTTTTGGGATCATCCCAAGCCTTTCATTTTAGGGGTTTTTTTTGGGATCATCCTGAGGTTTTCCTCTTCCCCCCCGGAATTTTTCCCCTGTCAATCACCAAATCCTGAATAACTTCAGGAACAAAATCCTCTTTTTTTTTTTTTCTTTGTTTTTTTGGTTTTTGGTTTTTGGTTTTTTTGGGGTGGTTTTTTTTTGGGTTTTTTTGGGAAAGACAATCCCAAAAAATTCCCTCAGGGATTTATTTTCCCGACCAAACCTCTGATTCCCAACCCCCCCCTTTAATCCTGGAGCAGCTCCAGCAATTAATCCAGATTTATTTTCCCAATTTTTTCCTTTTTTTTTTAGCCCCATTTCCCCTCATTTCCGATGGGATCCAAACCCTCCCCCTCTTGGATCCCAAAAATTCCCGGAATTCCGGGTGAATTCCAACCCCTCCTTTCAGATTTTATTTTTTTTTCCCTCTCTCCTCGGAGCCGAAAGGAAAAATAAACCACTTTTTTTTTTTTCCTAATCCTTTTTTTAGAGTTTTTGGAAAGCTGCGGAATTTTCCGGGCTCGGCTCCACGGGATGAGGTCAGCGGTAAGAAACGGGAGGAAAAAATCCCTGAAATCCAGGGAAAGTGATTTCATCCCACCCCGAGGGAGCCAAAAGGGCCCTTCCCGGGGGGTTCGGGACGCAAATCCCACAATTCTCACCCCAAAAATCCCAAAAACACCCCCAAAAATGAGGGACTTTGGCCTAAAAATGGGTTTTTCCCCTTCTAAAAATGGGATTTTTCCCTCCTAAAAATGGGAATTTTTCCTCATAAAAATGGGATTTTTTCCTCCTAAAAATGGGATTTTTTTACCCTAAAAATGGGGGGTTTTTCCTCATAAAATGGGATTTTTTTCCCCTAAAAATGGGATTTTTTTCCCCTAAAAATGGGACTTTTTCCCCCTAAAATGAGATTTTTTTCCTTAAAAATGAGTTTTTTCTCCTCCTAAAAATGGGGTTTTTCCTCATAAAAATGAGATTTTTTTTTCTCCTAAAAATGGGATTTTTTTCCCCGAAAAATGGGATTTTTTCCCCCTAAAAATGAGGATTTTTTTGCCCTAAAAATGGGGATTTTTTGCCCTAAAAATGAGGGATTTTTTCCTTAAAAAATGGGAATTTTTTCCGTTAAAATGAGAGATTTTTTTTTCCCCTACAAACGAGGGATTTCCCCGAAATCCAGGGCAGTGATTTCATTTTAGCCCCAGGGAGCCAAAAGGGCCCTTCCCGGGAGGTTCGGGACGCAAATCCCACAGTTCTCACCCCAAAAATCCCCAAAAACACCCCAAAAAAATGGGATTTTTTTTTCTCCTAAAAATGGGAATTTTTCCTCTAAAAATGGGGATTTTTTTCCCCGAAAAATGGGATTTTTTTCCCCTAAAAATGAGATTTTTTCCCTCTAAAATGGGGCTTTTTCCCCCTAAAATGTTTTTTTTTTCCCCCTAAAAATGTGATTTTTTCCCTCTAAAATGGGGCTTTTTCCCCATAAAATGGGGGGGGTTTTCCCCCTAAAAATGGGGTTTTTTTCCTCCTAAAATGGGATTTTTTTCCCCTAAAAATGAGATTTTTTCCCTCTAAAATGGGATTTTTCCCCTAAAATGGGATTTTTTTTCCCCCTAAAAATGGGATTTTTTCCCCTAAAAATGGGGGGTTTTCCTCATAAAAATGAGATTTTTTTTCTCCTAAAAATGGGATTTTTTCCCCTAAAAATTGGGATTTTTTCCCCCTAAAAATGAGGATTTTTTGCCCTAAAAATGGGAATTTTTTCCTCTAAAAATGAGGGATTTTTCCTTAAAAAATGGGAATTTTTTCCGTTAAAATGAGAGATAATTTTTTTTCCCCTACAAATGAGGGATTTCCCCGAAATCCAGGGCAGTGATTTCATTTTAGCCCCAGGGAGCCAAAAGGGCCCTTCCCGGGAGGTTCGGGACACAAATCCCACAATTCTCACCCCAAAAATCCCAAAAACACCCCAAAAAAATGGGATTTTTTTTTCTCCTAAAAATGGGAATTTTTCCTCATAAAAATGGGATTTTTTTCCCCGAAATCTGGAATTTTTTTCCCCTAAAAATGGGATTTTTTCCCCTAAAAATTGGGATTTTTTCCCCTAAAAATGGGATTTTTTTCCTCCTAAAATGAGATTTTTTTTTCCCTCCTAAAATGGGATTTTTTCCCTTAAAAATGAGTTTTTTCCCCTCCTAAAAATGGGGTTTTTCCCACTAAAAATGGAAAATTTCCCCTCCTAAAAATGGGATTTTCTTCCCCTAAAATTGGGATTTTTTCGTCATAAAGATGGGATTTTTTTCCCCTAAAATTGGGATTTTTTCCTCCTAAAATGAGATTTTTTTTCCTCTAAAATGGGACTTTTTCGTCCTAAAACTTGGGATTTTTTTTTCCCCCTAAAAATTAGATTTTTTTCCTCATAAAAATGGATTTTTTTCCGCCTAAAAATTGAGATTTTTTTCCCCTAAAAATGAATTTTTTCTCCTCCTAAAAATGGGGGGTTTTTTCCCCCTAAAAATGAGATTTTTTCCCCTAAAAATGGGATTTTTTTCCCCTAAAAATGGGATTTTTTCCCCTAAAAATTGGGATTTTTTCCCCTAAAAATGGGATTTTTTTCCTCCTAAAAATGAAATTTTTTTCCCTCCTAAAATGAGATTTTTTCCCTTAAAAATGAGTTTTTTCCCCTCCTAAAAATGGGATTTTTTTCCCCTAAAAATGGGAATTTTTCCTCATAAAAATGGGATTTTTCCCCCTAAAAATGGGAATTTTTTCCTCCTAAAATGAGATTTTTTCCCTCTAAAATGGGATTTTTTCCTCCTAAAAATTGGGATTTTTTTCCCCCTAAAAATGAGAATTTTTTTCCTCCTAAAATGATTTTTTCCCCCTTAAAATTGGGATTTTTTCCTCCTAAAAATGAGATTTTTTTTTCTCCTAAAATGGGATTTTTTTTCCTCCTAAAAAAGGGTTTTTTTCCCCTCCTAAAAATGGGAATTTTTCCCCACTAAAAATGGGAATTTTTTCTGCCTAAAAATGAGATTTTTTCCCCTAAAAATGAGGGATTTTTCCTTAAAAAATGGGAATTTTTTCCTCCTAAAAATTTGGGGTTTTTTCCTCATAAAAACAGGATTTTTTTCTTCCTAAAAACGGGATTTTTTCCTCATAAAAATGGAATTTTTTCCCGCTAAAAATGGGAATTTTTCCACCTAAAAATGGGATTTTTTTTCTCCTAAAAATTGGGATTTCTCCTCATAAAATGGATTTTTCTTTCCCCCTAAAAATGAGATATTTTTCCCCTCCTAAAATGTTTTTTCCCCCTTAAAACTGGGATTTTTTCCTCCTAAAAATGAGATTTTTTTCTCCTAAAATGGGATTTTTTCTCCCCTTAAAAATGGGATTTTTCCCCCTAAAAATGGGATTTTTTCCCCCTAAAAACGAGATTTTTTTCCTCATAAAAATGGATTTTTTTCCCGCTAAAAATGGGAATTTTTCCCCCCTAAAAATGAGATTTTTTTTGCCTAAAAATGAGAAATCTTTTTCCTTAAAAATGAGCCGGTTTTCCCTAAAAAAAAGGAGGATTTTTTCCCTTTAAATTGAGGAAATTTTCCCTAAAAATGAGATTTTTTTTCCCCTTAAATGTGAGGATTTTTCCCCCTAAAAATGGGATTTTTTTTCTTTAAAAAAAAAAATGAGAGTTTTTTTTTTCTTCCCCTAGAAATGGGATTTTATTTCCCTAAAAAGAAGGGATTTCTCCTTAAAAATGGGAATTTTTCCCTAAAAATGAGGAACTTTTCCCTAAAAAATGGGATTTATTTCCCCCTAAAAATGGGATTTTTTTCCCCTTAAAAATGGGATTTTTTTTCCCCTTAAAAACGGGAATTTTCCCCCTAAAAACGAGGGAATTTTTCCCCTAAAAATGCGATTTTTCTTCATTAAAAACAAAGACTTTTTCCCAAAAAAAGGGAATTTTTTTTTTCCTTAAAACTGAGGGATTCGGCCCAAAAAATGTAGGAATTTTCCCAAAAAATTGAAGTTTAGATCGTAAAAATGCGATTTTTTTCCCCCTGAAAAATGGGGAATTTGCCCTAAAAATCTGGGATTTTCCTAAAAAAAGGAAGTTTAGAACAAAAAAATAAACAGGATTTTTTTTTTCCCCAAAAAATGGGAAATTTGCCCTAAAAATCTGGGATTTTCCTCATCATCGAAGTTTAGGTCATAAAATTGGGATTTTTTTTTCTTTTTTTCCCTCTAAAAAATGGGAATTTGGGATTTGGGAATTTGGGAATTCGGGATTTTGGGATTTCAGGAATTTGGGAATTTGGGAATTGGGATTTTAGGAATTTGGGATTTCAGGAATTTGGGAATTTGGGAATTTGGGATTTGGGGATTTCAGGAATTTGGGATTTCAGGAATTTGGGATTTCAAGAATTTGGGAATTCAGGGATTTGGGGATTTCAGGAATTTGGGAATTTGGGATTTCAGGAATTCGGGAATTTGGGAATTCGGGATTTTGGGATTTCAGGAATTCGGGATTTTGGGATTTCAGGATTTTGGGATTTCAGGAATTTGGGGATTTCAAGAACTTGGGAATTTGGAATTTGGGGATTTCAGGAATTTGGGATTTCAGGAATTTGGGATTTCAGGAATTTGGAGGTTTGGGAATTTGGGATTTTAGGAATTTGGGATTTCAGGAATTCGGGAATTTGGGATTTCAGGATTTTGGGAATTCAGGAATTTGGGGATTTCGGGAAATTAGGAATTTGGGATTTTAGGATTCCAGGAATTTGGGGATTTCAGGAATTCAGGAATTTGGGATTTCAGGAATTCGGGGATTTGGGAATTCGGGATTTCAGGAACCTAGGAATTCAGGAATTTGGGATTTCAGGAATTTGGCAATTGAGGAATTCAGGAATTAGGGAATTGGAGAATTCAGGAAATCAGGATTTGGGGATTTCAGGAATTTGGGATTTTGAGATTTCAGGAATTTGGGAATTCGGGAATTTGGGATTTCAGGAATTCGGGAATTTGGGAATTCCCGCTCACCGGAGATGAGCTCGTCCAGGTCCACCTGCTGGCCCTGCTCCTCGTCCACGTGGAGCACCAGGAACCCTGAGGGGAATTTTGGGATTGGGGGAATATTCCCTAAAAAAACCTGCCAAATTTATCCCAAAACTCCACCCAAAACATCCCCAAACCCCGCCCCCAGGAGCGATGTCACCTCCTGGTGACAAAAGCCACCACCGTGGTGACCCCAGGAGGTGACAGAACCACCTGGGGACAGGTTTGGGGTCACCAGGGACCCCAAGATCCTCCCCCCAAAAAAAACCCCAAAATCCCTTAAAAACACCCAAAACCAGCCCCAAAAACTGTCCCCTTTGGGGACTTCCTGGAGCGATGTCACCTCCTGGTGACAAAAGCCACCACCGTGACCCCAAGAGGTGACAGAAGCTAGGGACGAGTGTGGGGTCACCAGGGACCCCAAGATCCCCCCAAAAACCACCCCAAAATCCCTTAAAACCACCCAAAAACCAGCCACAAAAACCCCTCAGGGACCTCCGTGGGTGATGTCACCTCTTGGTGACAAAGGCCACCGCGGTGTCCCCAAGAGGTGACAGAACCAGGGTCCTCCTAGGGACAAGTGTGGGGGTCACCAGGGACCCCAAAACCTTCAAAATTACCTCAAAAATCACCCCAAAATACCCCCAAAAACCCGCCCCAAACTCCCTTTGGGGACCCCCACGGGTGATGTCACCCCCAGGTGACAAAGGCCACCGCCGTGTCCCCAAGAGGTGACAGAACCAGGGTCCCCCTGGGGACAAGATTGAGGTCACCAGGGACCCCAAAACCTTCAAAATTACCCCAAAATCGTCCAAACCCAGCCCAAAAAACCCCTTTGGGGACCCCAATGGGTGATGTCACCCCCAGGTGACAAAGGCCACCGCGGTGTCCCCAAGAGGTGACAGAACCAGGGTCCTCCTAGGGACAAGTGTGGGGTCACCAGAGACCTCAAAACCTTCAAAATTACCCCAAAATCGTCCGAACCCAGCCCAAAAAACCCCTTTGGGGACCCTCCACGGGTGATGTCACCCCCAGGTGACAAAGGCCACCGCGGTGGCCCCAAGAGGTGACAGAACCAGGGACCCTCTGGGGACAAGACAGGGGTGACCAGAGACCCCAAAATCTTCAAAATGACCTCAAAAATCATCCCAAACCCAGCCCAAAAACCCCCTTTGGGGACCCCCACGGGTGATGTCACCCCCAGGTGACAAAGGCCACCACCGTGACCCCAAGAGGTGACAAGCAGGGGACGAGATTGGGGACACCAGGGACCCCAAAACTTCCAGAATTACCTCAAATATTATCCCAAAATCCCCCCAAAAAACCCCAAAAGCCACCTCAAATCCCCTTGGGGACCTTCAGGATCAATGTCACCTCCTGGTGACAAAAGCCACCACCGTGACCCCAAGAGGTGACAGGGCCCAAGTCCTCCTAGGGACAGGACTGGGGTCACCAGAGACCCCAAAATCTTCAAAATTACTCCAAAATCGTCCAAACCCAGCCCAAAAAACCCCTTTGGAGACCCCCGCGGGTGATGCCACCCCCAGGTGACAAAGGCCACCACCGTGACCCCAAGAGGTGACAGGACCAGAGGACAAGGTTGGGGACACTAGAGACCCCAAAATTTCCAGAATTACCTAAAAAATCTTTCAAAAAATCCCCCCCAAAAAACCCCAAAAGCCACCTCAAATCCCCTTGGGGACCTTCAGGATCGATGTCACCTCCTGGTGACAAAGGCCACCGCGGTGTCCCCAAGAGGTGACAGAACCAGGGTCTTCCTAGGGACAAGTGTGAGGTCACCAGGGACTCCAAAACCTTCAAAATTACCCCAAAATCGTCCAAACCCAGCCCAAAAAACCCCTTTGGGGACCCCCACGGGTGATGTCACCCCCAGGTGACAAAGGCCACCGCGGTGTCCCTCACCGATGAACATGGCCGCCGCCGCCCGCAGCTCCCGCCAGGGGCTCTTGAAGTAGAAGAGGTTGGTGGAGATGAGGCGGCCCAGCAGGGCGGGGTGGCTGCGCATCTGCGGGGACAGAGGGGACAGAGGGGACGTCGGGGACATTGAGGGGGATTGGGGATGTCAGGGACATTGGGGACATTGGGGACATTGAGGGGGATTGGGGACGTCAGGGACATCAGGGACATTGGGGACATTGAGGGGGATTGGGGACATTGGGAATGTTGGGGACATCGGGGACATCGGGGACATTGGGGACATTGGGGACATTGGGGACATCGGGGACATTGGGGACATTGAGGGGGATTGGGGACACTGGGGACATCGGGGACATCGGGGACATTGGGGACATTGGGGACATTGAGGGGGATTGGGGACATCGGGGACATCAGGGACATTGGGGACATTGAGGGGGATTGGAGACATTGGAGACATAGGGGACATTGGGGACATCGGGGACATCGGGGACACTGGGGACATTGAGGGGGATTGGGGACATTGGGGACATTGGGGACATTTGGGACATTGAGGGGGATTGGGGACATTGGGGACATTGAGGATATTTGGGACACTGAGGGGAATTGGGGACGTCGGAGACATGGGGGACCTTGGGGACATCAGGAACATTGAGGGGGATTGGGGACATTGAGGGGGATTGGGGACATTGGGAATGTTGGGGACATTGGGGACATTGAGGGAGATTGGAGACATTGGAGACATCGGGGACATTGGGGACATTGAGGGGGATTGGGGACATTGAGGACATTTGGGGCATCCCCATATCCCAGCATGCCACTGCCAACCCGATCCCAATATCCCCATGTCCCCATGTCCCAATCTCCAATATCCAATATCCCAATATCCCAGTGTCCCAATGTCCAATATCCAATATCCAATATCCAATATCCCAATATCCAATGTCCCCGTGTCCCAATGTCCCAATATCCCAATATCCCAATATCCCAATATCCCAATATCCAATATACCAATATCCCAATATCCCAATATTCAATATCCCAATATCCAATATCCCAATATCCAATATCCCAATATCCCAATATCCCAATGTCCAATATCCCAATATCCAATATCCCAATATCCCAATATCCCAATGTCCCAATATCCAATATACCAATATCCCAATATCCCAATATTCAATATCCCAATATCCAATATCCCAATATCCAATATCCCAATATCCCAATATCCCAATGTCCAATATCCAATATCCCAATATCCCAATATCCCAATATCCCAATATCCCAATGTCCAATATCCCAATATCCCAATATCCCAATATTCAATATCCCAATATCCAATATCCCAATATCCAATATCCCAATATCCCAATATCCCAATATCCAATATCCCAATATCCCAATGTCCAATATCCCAATATCCAATATCCCAATATCCCAATATCCCAATATCCCAATATCCAATATCCCAATATCCCAATATCCCAATGTCCAATATCCCAATATCCAATATCCCAATATCCCAATATCCCAATATCCAATATCCCAATATCCAATATCCCAATATCCCAATATCCCAAAGTCCCAATGTCCCCATGTCCCAATATCCCAATATCCCAATATCCCAATATCCCAATATCCCAATGTCCAATATCCCAATATCCAATATCCCAATATCCCAATATCCCAATATCCCAATATCCCAATGTCCCAATGTCCCAATATCCCAATATCCAATATCCCAATATCCCAATATCCCAATATCCCAATATCCCAATATCCCAATGTCCCAATGTCCAATATCCCAATATCCAATATCCCAATATCCCAATGTCCCAATATCCCAATATCCAATATCCCAATATCCCAATATCCAATGTCCCAATATCCCAATATCCAATATCCCAATATCTCAATATACCAATATCCAATATCCAATATCCCAATATCCAATATCCAATATCCCAATATCCCAATATCCCAATATCCCAGTATCCCAATATCCAATATCCCAATGTCCCACATTCCGCTATGTCACCTATGTCCCCATATCCCAATATATCCCAACATATCCCGATATCCTGACATAACCCGACATATCCCGACATATCCCGACATATCCCGACACATCCCCGCCGTCCCACCAGGAACTTGCAGACGTCGTTGAGGAACTCGCCGTAGTGGATCCCCCTCTCCTCCCTCAGGTGATTCCCGAACATTTCCCGCAGCTCCTGGCAGCCCAGGCCGGGCCCGCACATCCGCAGCGCGAACTTGCACGCCTGGAAAAAACGGGAATGACGTCGGGAATGACGTCGGGAATGACGTCGGGAATTCCCGGGAATAGGGGCGGGGAAAGGGGCTCCTCACCTTGACCACGCCCGGGTCGGGGTCCTGCAGGTGCAGCAGCAGAGTGACGAGGCCGTTGAGGATCTGCTCCGAGAAAACCTCGGAGTCGGAGCGGCCGGAGCGGGACAGGTTCCCGAAGAGGACGATGGAGGAGCGCCGCAGGTCGGGGTGCTCCTGGGGGAGAGGGGGGAAAAACGGGAATCACGGGGAGAAAACGCCGGAATTCCCGGTCCCGGGATCCCGAAATTCTCATCCCGGGATCATGGAATTGTCATCCTGAAATCCCAAAATTCCAGTCCCAGAATTCTGGAAATCCCACCCCGGGATCATGAAATTCCCATCCTGGGATCTCAAAATTCCCATCCTGGGATCCCGGAAATCCCACCCCGGGATCATGAAATTCCCATCCTGTGGTCTGAAATTCCCATCCTGGGATCTCAAAATTCCCACCTCGGGATCATGAAATTCCCATCCCGGGATCCCGAAATTCTCATCCCGGGATCATGAAATTCCCATCCTGGGATCCCGAAATCCTCCCTCATCCTGTGATCTGAAATTCCCATCCTGGGATCCCGGAAATCCCACCCCGGGATCATGAAATTCCCCTCCTGGGATCCCGAAATTCCCATCCTGGGATCTCAAAATTCCCACCTCGGGATCATGAAATTCCCATCCCGGGATCCCGAAATTCCCACCCTGGGATCCCGAAATTCCCATCCTGGGATCCCAAAATTCCCACCCTGGAATCCTGAAATTCCCCTCCTGGGATCCCGAAATCCCGATCCCGTGTTCCCGTCATTCCCAATCCCACCGTTCCCACCGTTCCCGTTGTCCCAAGCACCAGGGGACGACCCCAACGGGAAAATCCCAACGGGAAAATCCCAACGAGAAAATTCCAATCGGAAAATTCCAATGGGAAAATTCCAATGGGAAAATTCCAACGGGAAAATTGCAACGGGGAAATTCCAATGGGAAAATTCCAATGGAAAAATTCCAATGGAAAAATTCCAGTGGGAAAATTCCAGTGGGACAATTCCAGTGGGAGAATTCCAATGGGAAAATTCCAATGGGACAATCCCAATGGGAAAATTCCAAGGGAAAAATTCCAATGGGAAAATTCCAATGGGACAATTCCAGTGGGAAAATTCCAATGGGATAAATCCAGTGGGAAAATTCCAATGGGACAATTCCAATGGGACAATCCCAATGGGATAAATCCAGTGTGAAAATTCCAATGGGATAAATCCAGTGGGAAAATTCCAATGGGAAAATTCCAATGGGATAAATCCAGTGGGAAAATTCCAATGGGAAAATTCCAATGGAAAAATTCCAATGGGAAAATTCCAATGGGAAAATCCCAATGGGACAATCTCAACGGGAAAATTCCAGTGGGAAAATTCCAATGGGAAAATCCCAGTAGGACAAATCCCACCCTCCCCCTCTGCCCATCACACAATATCCCAATGTCCCAATATCCCAATGTCCCAATATCCCAATGTCCCAATATCCAATATCCCAATGTCCCAATATCCCAATATCCCAGTATCCAATATCCCAATATCCCAATGTCCAATATCCCAATATCCCAATATCCAATATCCCAATATCCCAGTATCCAATATCCCAATGTCCCAATGTCCCAATATCCCAATATCCCAATATCCCAATATCCCAATATCCAATATCCCAATATCCCAATATCCCAATATCCAATATCCCAATGTCCCAATATCGCAATGTCCCAATATCCCAATATCCAATATCCCAATATCCCAATATTCCAGTGTCCAAATGTCCCAATATCCCAGTGTCCCAATGTCCCAATATCCCAATATCCCAATGTCCAATATCCCAATATCCAATATCCCAATATCCCAATATCCCAATGTCCAATATCCCAATATCCCAATGTCCCAATATCCCAATATCCAATATCCCAATATCCAATATCCCAATATCCCAATATCCCAATATCCAATATCCCAATGTCCCAATATCCAATATCCAAATATCCCAATATCCCAATATCCTAATATCCAATATCCCAATATCCCAATGACCCAATGTCCCAATATCCCAATATCCAATATCCCAATATCCCAATGTCCCAATATCCAATATCCCAATATCCCAATATCCCGATGTCCAATATCCCAATACCCCAATATCCCAATGTCCCAATGTCCCACAGACAAAGACCCAGTTGAAATCCCTGATTAGGGAAAACCCCTCCCATTCCCAACTCCTGGAATTCCATCCGGGAATGTCTCACGCTGTCGAAGAAGGGCCGGATGCGGACGGCGACGTGCAGCAGCACGGGGCGCACATCCCGCTGCTCCAGGTGCTCCAGGATCCCGGAGAGGCCGGCCATGGCCTCCAGGGCCAGCAGATTGTCGGGATCGTCCTCGGCGTCCATGGCCCTCAGCAGCGAGGAGAGCAGCTGAGCGCCGTGCCGCCCCAGCTGCCGGAGAGGCCGCGGGAGGGGACGGGATTTCAGCCCCAAAATTCCCGGATTTCACCCCAAAATTCCAGGATTTTCACTCCCAAACCCCCCAAAATTCCCAGATTTCACCCTAAAATTCTGGGATTTCCAGTGCAATTCCCCCCAAAATTCCCGGATTTCACCCCAAAACTCCAGCAATTTCACCCTCAAAATTCCCGGATTTCACCCCCAAAATCCTGGGATTTCCACCCCAAACCCCCCCAAAATTTCACCCCAAAATTCCAGCAATTTCACCCTCAAACCCCCAAAATTCCCAGAATTTCACCCCCAAACCCCCAAAATTCCCGGATTTCACCCCAAAATTCCAGGATTTCCACCCCAAATCTCCCAGAATTTCACCTCCAAAATTCCGGGATTTCCAGCCCAAATCTCCCCAAAATTCCCGGATTTCACCCCAAAATTCCCGGATTTCCACCCCAAATCTTCCCAAAATTCCCGGATTTCACCCCAAAACTCCAGCAATTTCACCCTCAAAATTCCCGGATTTCACCTCAAAATTCTGCGATTTCCACCCCAAATCTCCCCAAAATTCCGGGATTTTCACCCCCATACCCCCAAAATTCCCCAAAATTTCACCCCAAAATTCTGGGATTTTCACCCCCAAACCCCCCAAAATTCCCGGATTTCACCCCAAAATCCTGGGATTTCCACCCCAAAATTCTGGGATTTCCAGCCCGAATCTCCCCAAAATTCTGGGAATTCACCCCCAAAATTCTGGGATTTCCAAGTCAAATATCTCAGAATTTCACCCCAAAATTCCGGGATTTTCACCCCAAATCCCCCAAAATTCCCAGAATTTCACCCCAAAATTCCAGCAATTTCACCCCCAAACCTCCCAAAATTCCCAGAATTTCACCCCCAAATTCTGGCATTTCCACCCCAAATCTCCCAGAATTACACCCCAAAATTCTGCGATTTCCAACCAAAATCTTCCAAAATTCCCGGATTTCACCCCAAAATTCCCGGATTTCCACCCCAAATCTTCCCAAAATTCCCGGATTTCACCCCAAAACTCCAGCAATTTCACCCTCAAAATTCCCGGATTTCACCTCAAAATTCTGCGATTTCCAGCCCAAATCATCCCAAAATTCCCGGATTTTCACCCTCAACCCCTCCAAAATTCCCAGAATTTCACCCCAAAACTCCAGCAATTTCACCCCAAAATTCCCGGATTTCACCCCAAAATTCCCGGATTTCACCCCAAAATTCCGGGATTTTCACCCTCAAACCCCAAAATTCCCAGAATTTCACCTCAAAATTCCGCGATTTTCACCCCCAAAATTCCTGGATTTCACCCCAAAATCCTGGGATTTCCACCCCAAATCTCCCCAAAATTTCACCCCAAAATTCCAGGATTTTTCACCCCCAAACCTCCCAAAATTCCCGGATTTCACCCCAAAATTCCAGGATTTTCACCCTCAAACCCCCCAAATTCCCAGATTTCACCCCAAAATCCTGGGATTTCCAACCCAAATCTTCCCAAAATTCCGGGATTTTCACCCTCAAACCCCCAAAATTCCCAGATTTCACCTCAAAATTCTGGGATTTCCACCCCAAATCTTCCCAAAATTCCTGGATTTTCACCCCAAAATTCCCAGATTTCACCCCAAAATTCTGGGGTTTCCAACCCAAATCTTCCCAAAATTCCCGGATTTTTACCCCCAAACCCCCCAAAATTCCAGCAATATCACCCCAAAATTCTGGGATTTCCACCCCAAATTTCCCCAAAATTTCACCCCAAAATTCCCGGATTTTCACCCCCAAAAATTCTGGGATTTCCAACCCAAATCCTCCCAAAATTCCCGGATTTTCACCCCCAAAAATTCTGGGATTTCCAACCCAAATCCTCCCAAAATTCCTGGATTTTCACCCCCAAACACCCCAAAATTCCCGAATTCCCCCCCAAAATCCCGGGAATTCCCACCTTCTGTGGCGCTCCGGCGGCGGCGTTGCCGATCCCCCGCAGCGCCAGGATCCGCACGAGGCCCGAGGGATCCTTCTCCAGGGATCTCAGGGAATCCAGCAGAGGATCCAGCAGCCCCAGGGCCGCCGCCGCCGGCTGCGACAGCAGCTGGAAAACCGGGAAAAAAATATGGGATTATCCCGGGAAAAAGAACTCGGGATGGGTGAAGGGAGAACTGGAATTCCCAAGGGTTTGGGATAATCCCAAAAAATCGGGTTATTTGGGGTTTAATTGGGGAAAATTTGGGGATTTTTGGGGTTTGATTGGGGGAAATTTGGGGATTTTTTTTGGAAATTATTTGGGATTTGATTGGGGGATTTTTGGGGATATTTATTTGGGATTTGATTGGGGAAATTTGGGGATTTTTGAGATTTGATTGGGGAAATTTGGGGATTTCTTTCGGAAATTATTTGGGATTTGATTGGGGAATTTGGTGATTTTTGGGATTTGATTGGGGGAAATTTGGGCATTTTTTTGGAAATTGTTTGGGATTTGATTGGGTGGAAAAATTTGGGGATCTTTGGGGAAATTATTTGGGATTTGATTCGGGAAATTTGGGGATTTTTGGGATGTTTGGGATTTGACTGGGGGAAATTTAGGGAATTTTTTTTGGAAATTAGGGGATTTTTGGGATATTTATTTGGGATTTTATTGGGGGTAATTTGGGGATTTTTGGGGAAATTATTTGGGATTCGATTGGGGAATTTGGTGATTTTTGGGATTTGATTGGGGAAATTTGGGGATTTTTGGGATATTTGGGATTTGCTTGGGGGAAATTTAAGGATTTTTGGGAAATTATTTGGGATTTAATTGGGAAATTTGGGGATATTTGGGATTTAATTGGGGAAATTTGGGGATTGGAATATTTGGGATTTGATTGGGGGAAATTTGGGGATTTTTTTGGAAATTATTTGGGATTTGATTGGGGGAAATTTGGGGATTTTTGGGATGTTTATTTGGGATTTGATTGGGAAATTTGGGGACTTTTGGGATTTGATTGGGGGGAATTTGGGGATTTTTGGGATGTTTATTTGGGATTTGATGGGGGAAATTTTGGGATTTGATTGGGGAATTTGGTGATTTTTGGGATTTGATTGGGGAAATTTGAGGATTTCTTTCGGAAATTATTTGGGATTTGATTGGGGGAAATTTGGGGATTTTTGGGATTTGATTGGGGTAATTTGGGGATTTTTGAAAATTATTTGGGATTTGATGGGGGAAAATTTTGGGATTTTTTTGGGGAAATTTGGGGATTTTTGGGGAAATTATTTGGGATTTGATGGGGGAAATTTGGGGATTTTTGGGGAAATTATTTGGGATTTGATTGGGGAAATTTGGGGATTTGGGGGGATTTTTGGGCTTCAGGGAGACGTTTTGGGGCTGGAATTTTCTCTCATCCCAAGGATCCGTTGGAATTTTCCCAACTCTCGGATGGGTGAAGGGAAGAGTGGGAATTCCCAAGGGTTTGGGATAATCCCAAAAAATCGGGTTATTTGGGGTTTAATCGGGGGAAATTTGGGGATTTTGGGGATTTGATTGGGGGAAATTTGGGGATTTTGGGGGGAAATTTTGGGGATTTTTGGGAAATTATTTGGGATTTGATTGGAGAAATTTCGGGATTTTTGGGGATATTTATTTGGGATTTAATCGGGAAATTTGGAGATTTTTGGGATTTGATTGGGGGAAATTTGGGGAAAATTTGGGGATTTTTTTGGGATATTTGTGGATTTTTTTTGGAAACTATTTGGGATTTTATTGGGGAAATTTGGGGGGTTTTGGGATATTTATTTGGGATTTGATTGGGGGAAATTTGGGGATTTTGGGGGGAAATTTTGGGGATTTTTGGGATATTTGGGATTTGATTGGGGGATTTTTGGGGATATTTATTTGGGATTTAATTGGGAAATCTGGGGATTTTTGGGATTTAACTGGGGGAATTTGGGGATTTTTGGGATTTGATTTGGGGAAATTTGGGGATTTTTGGGATATTTGGGATTTGATGGGGGAAATTTGGGGATTTTGGGGATATTTGGGATTTGATTGGGGAAATTTGGGGATTTTTTTTTGGGAAATTTGGGGATTTTTGGGGAAATTACTTGGGATTTAATTGGGGAAATTATTTGGGATTTGATTGGGAAATTTGGGGATTTTTGGGATTTAACTTGGGGAATTTGGGGATTTTGGGGATTTAACTGGGGGAATTTGGGGATATTTGGGATTTGATTGGGGGAAATTTGGGGATTTTTTTGGGATATTTGGGATTTGATTGGGGAAATTTGGGGATTTCGGGGGATTTTTGGGCTTCAGGGAGACGTTTTGGGGCTGGAATTTTCTCTCATCCAGAGGATCCATCGGAATTTTCCGATCTCCCGGACGGGTGAAGGGAGAACTGGAATTCCCAAGGGTTTGGGATAATCCCGGGAAAATCAGCCCTGGGGGGGGGGTCATTTGGGATTTGGGGAAAAATGTGGGGAATTTTGGGGAAGATTCAGTGGGAATTCAGCGGGATGGTCAGATCCACAGATAGACGGATCCATGGATGGGATGGATCCATGGATCCATGGGATGGATGGATCCATGGGATGGACGGATCCATGGGATGGACAGATCCATGGGATGGACGGATCCATGGATGGACAGATCCATGGGATGGACAGATCCATGGGATGGACGGATCCATGGGATGGACGGATCCATGGGATGGACGGATCCATGGGATGGACGGACAGATCCATGGGATGGACAGATCCATGGGTGGACAGATCCATGGATGGCTGGATCCATGGATCCGTGGGATGGACGGACAGATCCATGGATGGACGGATCCATGAATGGAGAGATCCATGGATGGCTGGATCCATGGATCCATGGGATGGACGGACAGATCCATGGATGGGATGGATCCATGGATGAATGGGTGGGTGGATGGATCCATGGGTGGACAGATCCATGGGATGGACGGACAGATCCATGGATGGACGGATCCATGGATGAATGGGTGGGTCGATGGATCCATGGGATGGAGGGATCCATGGGATGAACGGATCCATGGGATGGACAGATCCATGGATGGCTGGATCCATGGATCCATGGGATGGATGGACAGATCCATGGATGGGATGGATCCATGGGATGAATGGGTGGGTCGATGGATCCATGGGATGGACGGATCCACAGATGGACAGATCCACAGATGGACAGATCCATGAGATGGACGGACACATGGATGGCTGGATCCATGGATCCATGGGATGAATGGATCCATGGGATGGACGGATCCATGGGATGGACGGACAGATCCATGGGTGGACAGATCCATGTGTGGACAGATCCATGGATGGCTGGATCCATGGATCCATGGGATGGACGGACAGATCCATGGGATCAATGGATCCATGGGATGGACAGATCCATGGGATGGACGGATCAATGGATCCATGGGATGGATGGACAGATCCATGGGATCAATGGATCCATGGGACGGACAGATCCATGGGACGTTCCCCCGTCCCGGGGCCGTCCGATTGGCCGTTCCCGAGGGGCGTGGCTCACCCACCTGTGCCAGGAAGGCGGCGCTGGTGACCCGGTGGCACTCGAAGGCGCTGCCCAGGGCCGGGACGAGGCTCCGGACGACGGGCGGCAGCCGGGGCCCACAGAGCCGAGCCATGGCCCTGGGGGGACACAGCGCTCGGAATCCTGGGACGCCCAGAAATCCCGGGAATGCCGGGAGTCCCGGAAGTCCTGGAAATCCCTGGGAAACCCAGAAATCCCGGGAAACCCAGGAATCCCAGAAATCCCGGAAAACCCGTGAATCCCAGGAATCCTGGGAATCCCAGAAATCCCGGGAATCCCAGAAATCCTGGGAATGCCGGGAGTCCCAGAAATCCCAAAATTCCCAGGAATCCCAGGAATTCCGGAAATCTAAGAAATCCGGGAAATCCTGGAAAACCCGGGAATCCTGGAAATCCCAGAAATCCTGGAAGACCCAGAAATCCAAGAAATCCTGGAAAATCCGGGAATCCTGAGAATCCCAGAAATCCTGGAAATCCCAGAAATCCCGGAAATCCCGTAAAACCCAGAAATCCGAGAAATCCCGGAAATCCCAGAAATCCTCAAAACCCAAGGAATCCTGGAAATTCCAGGAATCCCGGAAATCCCATAAATCCCTGAAATCCCAGAATTCCAGAGGGGGATTGACACCACCGGGAAATTCCACACCGGGATCAGAGATCCCGGAATTCCGCACCGGGACCAACTTCCATCTCCATCTGTCTCCACCCCTCCACATTCCCGGGATCCAAACGACCCCACCCCCACAAAAAAAAATCCCGGAATTCTTGGGTCAGAGCCCTCTCCCAAATCCCAGAATTCCGGGAATTCCGTACTCGGCCAGGAGAGCGACGCCGTCGTGGTGCCGCTCGGGAATCACCATCAGTTCCCAACCTCCGGAATTCTCCACGTCCCGAATGACGTCGTCGTTCCCGGCCCGCGTCAGCAGCGTCCGCAGCGTGTCCACGGCGCAGCTGGGAAAATCGGGATTGGGATTTGAGGTTGGGATTGGGTCAGGGGTTGGGATTTGGGATCTGAGGTTGGATTTGGGGTTGGGATTTGGGATCTGAGGTTGGATTTGTCGTTGGGATTGGAATTGGGATTGGATTTGGGATTGGGTCAGGGGTTGAGATTTGGGATCTGAGGTTGGATTTGGGGTTGGGATTGGGGTTGGATTTGGGATTGGGGTTGGGGGTTGGGATTTGGGATCTGCGGTTGGATTTGGGGTTGGGATTTGGGATCTGAGGTTGGATTTGGGGTTGGGTCAGGGTTTGGAGTTGGGGTTGGATTTGGGATTGGGGTTGGATTTGGGATTGGGATTTGGGATTGGGTCAGGGGTTGGGATTTGGGATTTGGGATTGGGTCAGGGGTTGGGATTTGGGATCTGAGGTTGGGGTTGGATTTGGGATTGGGATTTGGGATCTGAGGTTGGATTTGGGGTTGGGATTGGGGTTGGATTTGGGATTGGGGTTGGGTCAGGGGTTGGGATTTGGGATCTGAGGTTGGATTTGGGGTTGGGGTTGGATTTGGGATTGGGGTTGGGCATTGGGATTTGGGATCTGAGGTTGGATGTGGGGTTGGGATCGGGTTTTGGATTGGATCTTGGATTGTATTCAACATAGGATTTGGAGTTGGATCTGGGATCGGGATTGGATTCGGGACTGGATTTGGGATTGGGTCTGAGATCTGCAGTTGGATTTGGGATTGGGATTGGATTTGAGGTTGGATTCGGGATTGGGGTCAAGATTAGGGTCAGGATTGAGTTTGGGATTTGATACAGGATTGGGTTTGGGATTTGATACAGGATTGGGTTTGGGATTGGATCTGGGACTGGGTTTGGGATTGGATCTGGGATTGGGTTTGGGATTGGAATCCAGATTGGATTTGGGATTGGATCTGGGATTGGGTTTGGGATTGGATCTGGGATTGAGTTTGGATCTGTGACTGCATTCGAGATGGCATCTGGGATTAGATTTGGGATTTGGGGTTGGGTCAGGGATTGGATTTGGGATTGAGTTTGGGATTGGATTCCAGATTGGATTTGGATCTGGGATTGGATTTGGGGTTGGATCTGGGATTGGATTCCAGATTGGATTTGGGATTGGGTTCAGGATTGCATCTGGGACTGGGATTGGGTTTGGGATTGGGTTTGGGATGGGGTTTGGGATTGGGTTTGGGATCGGGTTTGGGATGAGGTTTGGGATTGGGTTTGGGTTTGGGATGGGGTTTGGGATTTAGGGATTGGGATTTAGGGATTGGGTTTGGGATTGGGATTGGGGTTTGGGATTGGATTCCGGGCTGACTCTGAGATTGAAGCTGGGATTGAAACTGGAATTTGAGACTGGATTTGGGACTGGGTTTGGATTCAGGACTGGGTCAGAGCTTGGATCTGGGATTGGGTCAGGGATTGAATTTGGGACTGGATTTGGGCCTGGGATTGGATTTGGGATTGGGTTTGGGTTTAGGATTAGATTCGGGATTGGGTTTGGGACTGGATTTGGGATTGGATTCACCATTGGGTTTAGGATAGAATCTACGATTGGATTTGGGATCAGATCCAGAACTGGATCTGGGATTGGGTCAGGGATTGAATTCGGGACTGGATTTGGGCCTGGGATTGGATTTGGGATTGGGTTTGGGTTTAGGATTAGATTTGGGATTGGGCCTGGGATTGGATTTGGGATCAGATCCAGAACTGGATCTGGGATTGGGTCAGGGACTGAATTCAGGACTGGATTTGGGCCTGGGATTGGATTTGGGATTGGTTTTGGGTTTAGGATTAGATTTGGGATTGGGTTTGGGATTGGATTCGGGATTGGGTTTAGGATAGAATCTAGGATTGGATTTGGGATTGGTTCTGGGATCGGGTCAGGGATTGAATTCAGGACTGGATTTGGGCCTGGGATTGGATTTGGGATTGGGTTTGGGTTTAGGATTAGATTTGGGATTGGGCCTGGGATTGGATTTGGGATCGGATCCAGAACTGGATCTGGGCTTGGATCTGGGATTTTGTCAGGGATCCGCTCCAGCTCCATCCCAGACAATTCCACGCCGGGGGGACACCGGGAATTCCGGAGCTGGAGCCGCTCCAGCACACCAGGAACAGGATCCAAGACAAAAAAAAAAACAAAAACCCCAAAACTCCCATTAAAACCCAGGAAAGGAAAAACTCCGGAGCTACTGGAAGGAATTATGTGTTTTGTTGGTTTTTTTTTTTTCCGTGGAATGAACGATTTACGGCCTCGGGGATTGTTTGGCCTCGGAGCAACATCTGGAAAAGATCCTTTATCCCGTCAAAACAGCGGCCGGGGGAGGCAGGGAGAAATCCTGGATTTCCCCACACACGGAGGGAATTCGGGATTCGGAGTTTGCCGGCCCCGAGTTTGCCCGGATTTCTCCCAATTCCTCTGGGATCTGGGGGAGAATCATCCCAAAAGTTTCGGGATGGCCCCTAAAAGGTCGGGAATTCGGGAATGACGATGGAAAAAAAAAAATTAAAAAAAAAATCGATCCCAAATTGCCCCTGGAGAAAATTCCCTGGGGGTTTGGAGCAGCCTTGGATTCGTGGGATGGGATAATCCCAGAGTTTTCTTCCCCCCCCAAAAAAAATCACCAAACCCAAGGAGGAGGCCAAAAGGTGGATTCCTGATGGAAAATTCCAGAATTTTCCCAAAAAAAAACCAACCCAAAAATCACCAAACCCAAGGAAGAGACCCAAAGGTGGATTCCTGATGGAAAATTCCAGAGTTTTCCAAAAAAATCCCCCCAAAAAATCACCAAACCCAAGGAAGAGGCCCAAAGATGGATTCCTGATGGAAAATTCCAGAGTTTTCCCCAAAAAACCACCAAAAAAAACCCCCCAAAAAACACAAAAAAACAAAAAAAACCCAGACCCAAGGAGGAGGCCCAAAGGTGGATTCCTGATGGAAAATTCCAGAATTTTCCCCAAAAAAATCCCCCCAAAAAATCACCAAACCCAAGGAGGAGGCCCAAAGGTGGATTCCTGATGGAAAATTCCAGAGTTTTCCCCAAAAAAAAAACCCCAAAAATCACCAAATCCAAGGAAGAGGCCCAAAGGTGGATTCCTGATGGAAAATTCCAGAGTTTTCCCAAAAAAAAACCCCAAAAAATCACCAAACCCAAGGAAGAGACTCAAAGGTGGATTCCTGATGGAAAATTCCAGAGTTTTCCCAAAAAACCCACCAAAAACAAAAAAAACCCCCAAAAAAACACAAAAAACCCAAAAAACCCCAGACCCAAGGAGGAGGCCCAAAGGTGGATTCCTGATGGAAAATTCCAGAATTTTTCCCAAAAAAAACCCCCCAAAAAATCACCAAACCCAAGGAGGAGGCCCAAAGTTGGATTCCTGATGGAAAATTCCAGAATTTTCCCAAAAAAACCCCCCAAAAAATCACCAAACCCAAGGAAGAGGCTCAAAGGTGGATTCCTGATGGAAAATTCCAGAGTTTTCCCAAAAAAAAAACCAAAAAACCCCCAAAAAACCACAAAAAACCAAAAAAAACCCAGACCCAAGGAAGAGGCCCAAAGGTGGATTCCTGATGGAAAATTCCAGAATTTTCCCCCCAAAAAAACCCCCAAAAAATCACCAAACCCAAGGAAGAGACTCAAAGGTGGATTCCTGATGGAAAATTCCAGAATTTTCCCAAAAAACCCACAAAAAACCCAAAAAACCCCCCAAAAAACCCCAAAAAACCAAAAAACCCCAGACCCAAGGAGGATGCCCAAAGATGGATTCCTGATGGAAAATTCCAGAATTTTCCCCCAAAAAAACAACCCAAAAAATCACCAAACCCAAGGTAGAGACTCAAAGGTGGATTCCTGACGGAAAATTCCAGAATTTCCCCCCCAAAAAAACAACCCAAAAAATCACCAAACCCAAGGAAGAGACCCAAAGGTGGATTCCTGAAGGAAAATTCCAGAATTTTCCCAAAAACATCCCCCAAAAAATCACCAAACCCAAGGAAAAGGGCCCAAAGGTGGATTCCTGATGGAAAATTCCGGAATTTTCCCAAAAAAAATCCCCCCAAAAATCACCAAACCCAAGGAAAAGGGCCAAAGGTGGATTCCTGATGGAAAATTCCAGAATTTTCCCAAAAAAACCCACCAAAAACCCAAAAAACCCACCAAAAAAACACAAAAAACCAAAAAGACCCCAGACCCAAGGAGGAAGCCCAAAGGTGGATTCCTGATGGAAAATTCCAGAGTTTTCCCCAAAAAATCACCAAAAATCCAAAAAAAACCCCAAAAAACACACACAAAAAAAAAAATCCAGACCCAAGGAAGAGGCCCAAAGGTGGATTCCTGATGGAAAATTCCAGAATTTTCCCAAAAAAAAACCCCAAAAAATCACCAAACCCAAGGAAGAGGCCTAAAGGTGGATTCCTGATGGAAAATTCCAGAAGTTTTCCCAAAAAACCAAAAAAATTCCCCCAAAAAAGATCCAGGTGAAGTTTTCCCTGGTTTGAACGACCCCCAAAAAAAAGTGGGATAAGGAAGGGGAAGGACAAAATTCCAGGAATTAAAAAACCTCTGGAATGTCAGAGAGGCCTCGGAGCCTCTGGGATTAATTAAGGATTAATTAAGGAAAATTCGGGATGCAGGGAAATCCTGGAATCTTGGGAATGGGGTGGGAAGGGATCGAAGGGATGGGGAAATCCCGGGAATTCCAGCCTGGTTTAGGGATGGAGGGAATTTTTTGGGATCATCCCATTCCCGATTTTTTCCGTGGGATATTTCTCGGAATTCCCGGGATGGGGCAGCCTCAGTTTCCCTGGAATTCCTTCCCTCGCTCCTCCTTTTTTTTTTTAATCCCATAAATCCCATCAATCCCGCCCTATAAATCCCAGAATTCCCAGAAATCCCAGAAATCCCAGAATTCCCAGAAATCCCATCCCATCATCCCTTTTAGCCCATCCCCTCGATCCCGTTCCCTAAATCCCAGAAAATTTGTATCCCCTCAATTCCCAGAAATCCCATAAATCCCCAAAATCCCATGGATCCCATGGATCCCATGGATCCCATCCCATAATTCCCAAAAATCCCATCACCTCACCCCCTTTACGCCCCCAGAATTCCCGCTTTTCCCCCAGAATTCCCACATTTTCCCCACCAAATCCCGGCTTTTCCCCACAGAATTCCCGCTTTTCCCCCAGAATTCCCACATTTTCCCCCCCAAAATCCCCATTTTTCCACCCCAAAATTCCCATTTTTTCCCCAAAAACCACCCTTTTTTTTGGCCCAAAATTCCCATTTTTTCCCCCAAAATCCCCATTTTTTTTCCCCAAAAACCACCCTTTTTATGGCCCAAAATCCCCATTTTCCCCCCAAAATTCCCATTTTTTCTCTTAAAAATTTCCATTTTCCCCCCATAATCCTAATTTTTTCCAAAAAAAAACCCCATTTTTGTCCCCAAATCCCCATTTTTTCACCTAAAATCCACATTTTTTGTCCCAAAATCCCCATTTTCTTTGCCCAAAATCCCATTTTTTCCCATTTTTTCCCCCAAATCCCATTTTTTGTCCCCAAAAATTCCCATTTTTCCCCCCAAAAATACCCTTTTTTGTCCCAAAATTCCCATTTTTTTCCACCTAAAATCCCCATTTTTTCACCTAAAATCCCCATTTTTTCGCCCAAAATCCCATTTTTTCCCATTTTTCCCCCCAAAATTCCCCATTTTTCACCCCCAAAATCCCCATTTTCCATCCCCAAAATCCCCATTTTTCCCCCCAAATCCCATTTTCCTCCCCATAAAATCCCCATTTTTTCCCCCAAAATCCCCATTTTTCCACCCCAAAATCCCCATTTTTTCCCCAAAAACCACCCTTTTTTTTGGCCCAAAATTCCCATTTTTTCCTCCAAAATCCCCAATTTTTTTTCCTCAAAAATTCCCGTTTTTCCCCCCATAAATCCCCATTTTCTACCCCAAAATCCCCATTTTTTCCCCAAAAAATCCCCATTTTTTTGCCCAAAATCCCATTTTTTCCCATTTTTCCCCCCAGACTTCCCATTTCCAACCCCAAAATCCCCTTTTTTTTCCCAAAAAACCACCCTTTTTTTTTTCCCAAAATCCCCATTTTTTGTCCCAAAATTCCCATTTTTCACCCTAAAATCCCCATTTTTTCACCCAAAATCCCCATTTTTCCCCCCAAAATCCCATTTTTTCCCATTTTTCCCCCCAAAATCCCATTATTCCCCTCACCCGTGGGGCCGCAGGCCGCTCATCCCTTTGGGCAGCCGCAGCCCCAGGGAACGGCCCCGGCTCCCGAAAAACCCCCAGTGCCCCAAAATCCCCATTTTCCACCCCAAAATCACCATTTTCCCCCCAAAATCCCCATTTTCCACCCCAAAATTCCCATTTTTTGTCCCAAAATTCCCATTTTTTTCCCCCAAATCCCCATTTTTCCTCAGAAATCCTGACATTAATCTCCCAGGATTCCCATTTTCCATCCCAAAAATCCCCGTTTTTTCCCCTAAAACCACCCTTTTTTTGGCGCAAAATTCCCATTTTTTCACCTAAAATCCCCATTTTTTTCCCCAAAATCCCATTTTTCCAATTTTTCCCCCCAAATCCCCATTTTTCCCCCAAAAATTCTCATTTTCACCCCAAAAAACACCCTTTTTTTGGCCCAAAATCCCCATTTTTCCCCCCAAAATCCCCATTTTTCCCCCAAAATCCCCATTTTTCCCCCCAAAATCCCCATTTTTCCTTCAAAAATCCCCATTTTTTCACCTAAAATCCCCTTTTTTTTTCCCAAAATCCCATTTTTTTCCCATTTTTTGTCCCCAAAATCCCCATTTTTTGTCCCAAAATCCCCATTTTTCCCCAAAAACCACCCTTTTTTTTGGCCCAAAATTCCCATTTTTTCACCTAAAATCCCCATTTTTTCACCTAAAATCCCCATTTTTTTGCCCAAAATCCCCATTTTTTTTCCCAAAATCCCCATTTTTTCCCATTTTTTTATCCCAAAATCCCATTATTCCCCTCACCCGTGGGGCCGCAGGCCGCTCAGCCCTTTGGGCAGCCGCAGCCCCAGCGAAGAGCCGAGCCGTAAGACGAGGCTCCGGAAAAGTTTCGGGAATTTTTCCAGGACGGCGGCGTTGGCCTCCGGAGCAGACATGAGCTCATCCAGGGCGCACGTGGCCTGAGGGAGACGGGAAAACAGAAATCCCGGGAAAAAATAATAATTATGATAAAAATAATAATAATAATAAAAAACTCGGGAATGTCCCGGGAAAAACCCTCGGGAAAAGGAGTTTCCGCCTCTGGAGCAGGGGTTAACCCCTGATGGGAACGGCACGGGCTTGGGCTTTTTCCTGGAATTTTTATGGATTTGGGGTTTTTAATGGAATTTTCATGGATTTGGGGTTTTTCAGCCCAAAATCTCCCTGGATTTGGGTTTTTTCCTTCCAAAATTTCCCTGGGTTTGAGGTTTCCCCGGGTGAATTTGGGGTTTTTCATCCCAAAATTTCCCTGGATTTGGGGTTTTTCCCTCCCGAAATTCCCGTGGATTTGGGGTTTTTCCTCCTGGAATTGGGGTTTTTCCTCCCAAAATTTTCATGGATTTGGCGTTTTCCCTCCCGAAATTCTCATGGATTTGGGGTTTTTCACCCCAAAATTTCCCTGGGTTTGGGGTTTTTCAGTCCCAAAATTTCGCCGGATTTGGGGTTTTTCCCCAAAAATTTCCCTGGATTTGGAGTTTTCCCGGGTGAATTTGGGGTTTTTCAGTCCCAAAATTCCCTGGATTTGGGGTATTTCATCCCAAAATTTCCCTGGATTTGGGATTTTTCTTGCTGGATTTGGGGTTTTTCCTGCTGGAATTCTCATGGATTTGGGGTTTTTCCTCCCAAAATTCCCGTGGATTTGGGGTTTTTCCTATTGGATTTGGGGTTTTTCCTGCTGGAATTTCCCTGGATTTGGGGTTTATCCTTCCAAAATTTCCCTGGGTTTGGGGTTTTCCCTCCCGAAATTTCCCTGGATTTGGTGTTTTTCCTTTTGGATTCGGGGTGTTTCATCCCAAAATTTCCCTCGATTTGGGGTTTTCCCTCCCAAAATTCCCGTGGATTTGGGGTTTTTCCTGCTGAATTTGGGGTTTTTCCTGAGGGATTTGGGGTTTTTCACCCCAAAATTTCCCTGGATTTGGGGTTTTTCCTGCTGGAATTCCCATGGGTTTAGGGTTTTTCCTGTTGGATTTGGGGTTTTTCCTTCCAAAATTTCCCCGGATTTGGGGTTTTTCCCCAAAAATTTCCCTGGATTTGGGGCTTTTTCCCGGGTGAATTTGGGGTGTTTCATCCCAAAATTTCCCTCGATTTGGGGTTTTTCAGCCCACAATTCCCGTGGATTTGGGGTTTTCCCTGATGGATTTGGGATTTTCCTCCTGGAATTTCCCTGGATTTGGGGTTTTTCCTCCCAAAATTCTCATGGATTTGGGCTTTTTCATCCCGAAATTCCCGTGGATTTGGGGTTTTTCCTGCTGGAATTTCCCTGGATTGGGGGTTTTCCCTGATGGATTTGGGATTTTCCTCCCAAAATTTTCATGGATTTGTGGTTTTTCCTCCCAGAATTCCCTGGATTTGGGGTTTTCCCTGATGGAATTTTCATGGATTTGGGGTTTTTTCCCGGGTGAATTTGGGGTTTTTCATCCCAAAATTTCCCTCGATTTGGGGTTTTTCCTGCTGGAATTTCCCTGGATTTGGGGTTTTCCCTCCCGAAATTCCCGTGGATTTGGGGTTTTCCCGGTTGGATTTGGGGTTTTTCCTGCTGGAATTTCCCCGGATTTGTGGTTTTTCAGCCCAAAATTTCCCTGGATTTGGGGTTTTTCAGTCCCGAAATTTCCCTGGATTTGGGGTTTTCCCTCCAGAAATTCCCGTGGATTTGGGGTTTTTCCTGCTGGATTTGGGGTTTTTCCTGAGGGATTTGGGGTTTTCCCGCCCAAAATTTCCCTGGATTTGAGGTTTTCACTGCCGAAATTCCCTGGATTTGGGGTTTTTCCTCCCAAAATCTCCCCGGATTTGGGGTTTTTCCTCCTGGAATTTTCATGGATTTGGGGTTTTTCATCCCAAAATTTCCCTGGATTTGGGGTTTTCCCTAACCGAAATTCCCGTGGATTTGGGGTTTTCCCTGCTGGATTTGGGGTTTTTCCCCAAAAATTTCCCTGGATTTGGGGTTTTTCATCCCAAATTTCCCTGGATTTGGGGTTTTTCCTCCCAAAATTTCCCTGGATTTGGGGTTTTCCCTGATGGATTTGGGATTTTTCCTCCTGGAATTTCCCTGGATTTGAGGTTTTCACTGCCGAAATTCCCGTGGATTTGGGGTTTTTCTTGCTGGATTTGGGGTTTTCCCGCCCAAAGTTTCCCTGGATTTGGGTTTTTCCTGCTGGAATTGTCATGGATTTGGGGTTTTTCCTCCTGGATTTGGGGTTTTTCACCCCAAAATTTCCCATGGATTTGAGGTTTTCCCTCCCGAAATTCCCGTGGATTTGGGGTTCTTCTTGCTGGATTTGGGGTTTTCCCGCCCAAAATTTCCCTGGATTTGGGGTTTTTCCTGCTGGAATTCCCCTGGATTTGGGGTATTTCATCCCAAAATTTCCCTGGATTTGGGATTTTTCTTGCTGGATTTGGGGTTTTTCCTGCTGGAATTCCCATGGATTTGGGGTTTTCCCTCCCAAAATTCCCGTGGATTTGGGGTTTTTCCTGATGGATTTGGGGTTTTCTACCCAAAATTTCCCGGGATTTGGGGTTTTTCCTGCAGAAATTTTCATGGATTTGGGGTTTTTCCTCCTCGATTTGCGTTTTTTCCTGCCGGAATTCCCATGGATTTCGAGTTTTCTCCCCAAAATTTCTCTGGATTTGGGGTTTTTCCTCCCGAAATTCCCGTGGATTTGGGGTTTTTCCTCCTGGACTTGGGTTTTTTCCTCCAAAATTTCCCTGGATTTGGGGTTTTTCCTCCTGGAATTTTCATGGATTTGGGGATTTTCCTCCTGCATTTGGGGTTTTTCCTGCCCAAAATTTCCCATGGATTTGGGGTTTTTCACTCCCCAAATTTCCCGTGGATTTGGGGTTTTTCCTCCTGGATTTGGGGTTTTTCATCCCAAAATTTCCCTGGATTTGGGGTTTTGTCTCCCGAAATTTCCCTGGATTTGGGGTTTTCCCTCCTGGATTTGGGTTTTTTCCTGCTGGAATTTTCATGTATTTGGGGTTTTTCCTTTTGGATTTGGGGTTTTTCATCCCGAAATTTCCCTGGATTTGGGGTTTTCCCTCCAGAAATTCCCGTGGATTTGGGGTTTTTCTTGCTGGATTTGGGGTGTTTCATCCCAAAATTTCCCTGGGTTTGGGGTTTTTCAGTCCCGAAATTCCCTGGATTTAGGGTTTTTCCTGCTGGATTTGGGGTTTTTCCTTCCAAAATTTCCCTGGATTTGGGCTTTTTCCTGCTGGAATTTCCCTGGATTTGGGGTTTTTCCCCGGGTGAATTTGGGGTTTTTCATCCCAAAATTTCCCTGGATTTGGGTTTTTTCCCCAAAAATTTCCCTGGATTTGGCGTTTTCCCTCCTGGATTTGGGGTTTTTCCTTCCAAAATTTCCCTGGATTTGGGGTTTTCCCGCCCAAAATTTCCCTGGATTTGGGGTTTTCCCTCCCGAAATTTCCCTGGATTTGGGGTTTTTCCCCAAAAATTTCCCTGGATTTGGGGTTTTTCCCCAAAAATTTCCCTGGATTTGGGGTTTTTCATCCCAAAATTTCCCTGGATTTGAGGTTTTCACTGCCGAAATTCCCGTGGATTTGGGGTTTTTCCTTTTGGATTTGGGGTTTTCCCGCTCAAAATTTCCCTGGATTTGGGGTTTTTCAGTCCCGAAATTTCCCTGGATTTGGGGTTTTTCCTGCTGGAATTTTCATGGATTTGGGGTTTTCCCTGATGGATTTGGGATTTTTCCTCCTGGAATTTCCCTGGATTTGGGGTTTTTCAGCCCAAAATTTCCCTGGATTTGGGGTTTTCCTCCCGAAATTCCCGTGGATTTGGGGTTTTTCCTGTTGGATTTGGGTTTTTTCCTGCTGGAATTTCCCTGGATTTGGGGTTTTTCCTGCTGGAATTTCCCTGGATTTGGGGTTTTTCCCAAAAAAATTTCCCTGGATTTGGGGTTTTTCATCCCAAAATTTCCCTGGATCTGGGGTTTTCCCTTCCTAAATTCCCGTGGATTTGGGGGTTTCCCTTCTGAATTTGGGGTTTTTCTCCCAAAATTTCCCTGGATCTGGGATTTTCCCTCCCAAAATTCCCTGGATTTGGGGTTTTTCCTATTGGATTTGGGGTTTTTCCTGCTGGAATTTCCCTGGATTTGGTGTTTTTCCTTCCAAAATTTCCCTGGATTTGGGTTTTTTCCCAAAAAATTTCCCTGGATTTGGGGTTTTTCCTTTTGGATTCGGGGTTTTTCATCCCAAAATTTCCCTGGATTTGGGGTTTTCCCTCCCGAAATTCCCGTGGATTTGGGGTTTTTCCTGCTGGATTTGGGGTTTTCCCTGATGGATTTGGGATTTTTCCTCCCGAAATTCCCTGGATTTGGGGTTTTTCACCCCAAAATTTCCCTGGATTTGGGGTTTTTCTTGCTGGATTTGAATCCCAGGATTTTTTTTTTGGGAATTCCCAGGATTTTATTTTGGGAATTCCCGGGATTTTTTTGGAAAATCCCCAGATTTTTTGGGGGGAATCCAGCGATTTTTTTGAGAATTCCCAGGATTTTTTTGGGTATTCCCAAGATTTTTTTGGGGGGGGGAATTTCCGGGATTTTTTTGGGAATTCCCAGGACTTTTTGGACAAAATTTCCGGAAATTGTTTTGGGAATTCCCGGGATTTTTTTGACACATTTTCCCGAATTTTTTTTTGGGAATTCCTGGGATTTTTTGGGGGAAAATTTTTAGGATTTTGTTGGGGAATTCCCGAAATTTTTTTGGGGGGAATTCCCAGAATTTTTGAGGGGAAATTCCCAGGATTTTATTTTGGGAATTCCCAGGATTTTTTTGGGAATTCCCAAGATTTTTTGGGGGGGGAATTTCCGGGATTTTTTTTGGGACTTCCCAGGACTTTTTTGGGTGGAAATTCCGAGATTTTTTTTGGGAATTCCCAGGATTTTATTTTGAAAATTCCCAGGATTTTTTTGACAAAATTTCCGGAAATTTTTTTTGAGAATTCCCAGGATTTTTTTGGGTGAAATCCGGGATTTTTGGGGGGAATTCCCAGGATTTTTTTTGGGAATTCCCAGGATTTTATTTTGAAAATTCCCAGGATTTTTTGGACAAAATTTCCGGAAATTTTTTTGGGAATTCCCGGGATATTTTTCGACAAATTTTCCAGAATTTTTTTTGGGAATTCCCGGGATATTTTCGCCAAAATTCACACCATTTTTTTGACAAAATTCCCAGGATTTTTTTGAGAATTCCCAGGATTTTTTTGGGAATTATCTCGATTTTTGGGGAGGAAATTCCCAGTATTTTTTTTTTTTTTTGAGAATTCCCAGGATTTTTTTTTTCTGGCAATTCCCAGGATTTTTATGAGGATTTCCCAGGATTTTTTTTGGAAATTCCCAGGATTTTTTGGACAAAATTTCCAGAAATTTTTTTGGGAATTCCCGGGATATTTTTGGACAAATTTTCCAGAATTTTTTTTGGAAATTCCCGTGATTTTTTCGCCAAAATTCCCGCGATTTTTTCGCGAATCCCCTCAATTTTCGGGGAGTGAAATTCCCGAATTTTTTTCTGCTCATCCCTAGGAATTTTTTTTGGGAATTCCGGGAATTTTGGGGGGAAAATTTTTCGGATTTTGTTGGGGAATTCCCGAATTTTTTTTGGGGGGAAATTCCCGGAATTTTTGAGGGGAAATTCCCAGGATTTTTTTGAGAATTCCCAGGATTTTTTTTTTTGGGAATTCCCAGGATTTTATTTTGGGAATTCCCGGGATTTTTTTGGAAAATCCCCAGATTTTCTGGGGGGAATCCAGCGATTTTTTTTCGAGAATTCCCAGGATTATTTTTTGGGTATTCCCAAGATTTTTGGGGGGGGGAATTTCCGGGATTTTTTCGGGAATTCCCAGGACTTTTTTGGGTGGAAATTCCGAGATTTTTTTTTATTATTTTGGGAATTCCTGGGATTTTTTGGGGAATTCCCAGGATTTTTTTTTGGGAATTCCCGGGATTTTTTTTTTGAGAATTCCCAGGATTTTTTTGGCAAAATTCCCGCGATTTTTTTGGGAATTCCCGCAATTTTTTGGGAGAATTCCCAGGATATTTTTGGGGGGAAATTCCCACAATTTTTGGGGGGAAATTCCCAGGATTTTTTTGGGGGGGAAATTCCCAGGATTTTTTTTTTTTTTTTTTTTTTTTTTTTTGGGAATTCCCAGGATTATTTTTAGGGAATTCCAGGGATTTTTTGGGAGAATTCCTGTGATTTTTGGGGGAAATTCCCAAGAAATTTTTTTGGAAATTCCCGGGATTTTTGGGGGTGAATTCCGGGATTTTGGGGGGGGAAATTCCCGGGATTTTTTTTTTTTTAATTCCCGGGATTTTTTGGAAATTCCCAGGATTTTTTGACAAAATTTCCAGAATTTTTTTTGGGAATTCCCAGGATTTTTTTGGACAAAATTTCCAGAATTTTTTTTGGGGAATTCCCGCGATTTTTTCGCCAAAATTCCCGCGATTTTTTCGCGAATCCCCTCAATTTTCAGGGAGTGAAATTCCCGAATTCTTTTCTGCTCATCCCTAGGATTTTTTTGGGAATTCCGGGAATTTTGGGGGGAAAATTTTTAGGATTTTTTTGGGGAATTCCCGAATTTTTTTGGGGGGAAATTCTCGGAATTTTGGGGGGGGAAATTCCCAGGATTTTTTTGAAAATTCCCAGGATTTTTTTGGGAATTCCCTCGATTTTTTGGGGGGAAATTCCCAGTATTTTTTTTTTGAGAATTCCCAGGATTTTTTTGAGGATTTCCCAGGATTTTTTTGGGAATTCCCAGGATTTTATTTTGGGAATTCCCGGGATTTTTTTGAAAATCCCCAGATTTTTGGGGGGGAATCCAGCGATTTTTTTTCGGGAATTCCCAGGATTTTTTTGAGAATTCCCAAGATTTTTTTGGGGGGGGGAATTTCCGGGATTTTTTTGGGAATTCCCAGGACTTTTTTGGGTGGAAATTCCGAGATATTTTTTGGGAATTCCCAGGATTTTATTTTGAAAATTCCCAGGATTTTTTTGGACAAATTTCCAGAATTTTTTTGGGAATTCCCGGGATTTTTTGGGGGGGAATTCCCGGAATTTTTGAGGGGAAATTCCCAGGATTTTTTTTGAAAATTCCCAGGATTTTTTTTTTTTCTGGCAATTCCCAGGATTTTTTTGGGCAAATTTCCAGAATTTTTTTGGGAATTCCCGGGATATTTTCGCCAGAATTCCCGCGATTTTTTCGCCAAAATTCCCACGATTTTTTCGCGAATCCCTCAATTTTCAGGGAGTGAAATTCCCGATTTTTTTTCTGCTCATCCCTAGGAATTTTTTGGGAATTCCTGGGATTTTGGGGGGAAAATTTTTAGGATTTTGTTGGGGAATTCCCGAATTTTTTGGGGGGGAATTCCCGGAATTTTTTGGGGGGGGAATTTCCGGGACTTTTTTGAAAATTCCCAGGATTTTTTTGAGAATTCCCAGGATTTTTTTTTGGTATTCCCAAGATTTTTTTGGGGGGAATTTCCAGGATTTTTTTGGGAATTCCCAGAATTTTTTTGGGTGGGAATTCCGAGATTTTTTTTATTATTTTGGGAATTCCTGGGATTTTTTGGGGAATTCCCAGGATTTTTTTTTGGGAATTCCCGGGATTTTATTTTGAAAATTCCCAGGATTTTTTGGACAAATTTCCCAAAATTTTTTTGGAAATTCCCAGGATTTTTTCGACACATTTCCAGAATTTTTTTTGGGAAATTCCCGCGATTTTTTCGCGAATCCCCTCAATTTTCAGGGAGTGAAATTCCCGAATTCTTTTCTACTCATCCCTAAGATTTTTTTTTTAGGAATTCCAGGAATTTTTGGGGTGAATTCCTGGGATTTTTTTGGAAATTCCCAGGACTTTTTTGGGTGGGAATTCCGGGGATTTTTTTTTCATTTTTGGGAATTTCTGGGATTTTTCTGGGAATTTCCAGGATATTTTTTTTGGGAATTCCCAGGATTTTATTTTGAAAATTCCCAGGATTTTTTCGACACATTTCCAGAATTTTTTTTGGAAATTCCCGGGATATTTTCGCCAAAATTCCCACGATTTTTCACCAAAATTCCCGCGATTTTTTCGCGAATCCCCTCAACTTTCCGGGAGTGAAATTCCCGAATTCTTTTCTACTCATCCCTCGGAATTTTTTTTGGGAATTCCGGGAATTTTGGGGGGAAAATTTTTAGGATTTTGTTGGGGAATTCCCGAATTTTTTTGGGGGGAAATTCTCGGAATTTTGGGGGGGGAAATTCCCAGGATTTTTTTGAAAATTCCCAGGATTTTTTTGGGAATTCCCTCGATTTTTTGGGGGGAAATTCCCAGTATTTTTTTTTTGAGAATTCCCAGGATTTTTTTGAGGATTTCCCAGGATTTTTTTGGGAATTCCCAGGATTTTATTTTGGGAATTCCCGGGATTTTTTTGAAAATCCCCAGATTTTTGGGGGGGAATCCAGCGATTTTTTTTCGGGAATTCCCAGGATTTTTTTGAGAATTCCCAAGATTTTTTTGGGGGGGGAATTTCCGGGATTTTTTTGGGAATTCCCAGGACTTTTTTGGGTGGAAATTCCGAGATATTTTTTGGGAATTCCCAGGATTTTATTTTGAAAATTCCCAGGATTTTTTTGGACAAATTTCCAGAATTTTTTTGGGAATTCCCGGGATTTTTTGGGGGGAATTCCCGGAATTTTTGAGGGGAAATTCCCAGGATTTTTTTTGAAAATTCCCAGGATTTTTTTTTTTTCTGGCAATTCCCAGGATTTTTTTGGGCAAATTTCCAGAATTTTTTTTGGGAATTCCCGGGATATTTTCGCCAGAATTCCCGCGATTTTTTCGCCAAAATTCCCACGATTTTTTCGCGAATCCCCTCAATTTTCAGGGAGTGAAATTCCCGATTTTTTTTCTGCTCATCCCTAGGAATTTTTTGGGAATTCCTGGGATTTTGGGGGGAAAATTTTTAGGATTTTGTTGGGGAATTCCCGAATTTTTTGGGGGGGAATTCCCGGAATTTTTGGGGGGGGAATTTCCGGGACTTTTTTGAAAATTCCCAGGATTTTTTTGAGAATTCCCAGGATTTTTTTTTGGTATTCCCAAGATTTTTTTGGGGGGAATTTCCAGGATTTTTTTGGGAATTCCCAGAATTTTTTTGGGTGGGAATTCCGAGATTTTTTTTATTATTTTGGGAATTCCTGGGATTTTTTGGGGAATTCCCAGGATTTTTTTTTGGGAATTCCCGGGATTTTATTTTGAAAATTCCCAGGATTTTTTGGACAAAATTTCCGGAATTTTTTTTGG
>JACEWE010000117.1:0-47350 GCA_014839755.1 Sylvia borin
GTCCATGGGGTGCACATGGCCATCCCTGCTTGAATGTTCAGGGGGTGCTTCCATGAGATTATCAAGAAAGTTTTCAAAGGAATCAGATTGTTGGTCCTCCTGCTCTGTAGTTCTGGGCACAGGGGCAAGGCCTGGGTTGTTCTCATCCCAGCAAGTCAGGTACCTCACATGGTAATCCACGGTTAAGAGCTTTTGCAAGAAGTAACATGGCAGTTCTGTGTCCTGGCTGGGCTGGCTGTCCTGCAGAGATGTCTTGTTGATGGTGTGGAAATCTCCCATCCCCATTTTTCTTGGGTAGTGACTTTCCAGTCCAAGGCGCTTGAGCAACTGGAGGAACTCCTGGTTTGCAATGGCTTCATTGGCTTTGGATTGGCTGCTGTCTGACTTGGATTGAGACTGACTGGGGGGCTCAGGTGTCGCAAAAGTGTCTTCCAGGTCTGTGAGTATGTTCTGCATCCTCTGTTCATCCCATTTCTCATATAAGCACCCACTGATCAAGGAACGCAAGTCCTGTTCCAGCCTCTCCCAGTCTCCGTCTCCACTGTACTTTTGGAGGAGATTCTTTATCCGTGGGGACCATGAGCCTTTCATGTGACCTTCCATGAAAACTAAACGTTCCCTCTTCTGCTCAGGGGACAGCTCTTGACTTTCAGGTGTCACAGTCAGACCCGTCAGCAGGAGGGAGGCCTCAGCTCTGTCGGCATCTTGCTCCTTCAGGTTCACGTACTCCTCATGTGCCGCTTCCATTTCCTTGGCCATGTACTGAATTTCTGGGTGTCCAAGGAGGTGCTGGAAAGTGCTGCTTTCCACCTGATACCCTGTGCTGGTGGCAATCAAGAGCACCAACAGTTCCAGGTCCTTCTGAGCCTGTTCCTGGAGAGAGTGGAGTAAGGAATAAATGGCCAGGCTGCTGGTCAAGGTGGCTTCTATCTTTGCTTCATGAACGGCAGAAGCAGAGCTTCTTGGTGCATAGGTGACAGCATGGATGTGCTCCTTCATTTGCTGCAGTGTTTTGATGAGCTCTCCAAGCTCAGACACTTTGGGAGATCTGGGAAGAGCACGATCAGTATGGGAGATCCATTGCATTATGAAGGAAGCCTCAGGGAAGTCCTTGACAGAGTAGATATGAGGATCCAGGAGGCTTCTCAACATTACCTTGATAGAGCTGGTGTTTTCTGGAGGTGACTCCTGGCAGCTGCGCACAGTGTTCACCAGGAAGTCCTGCAGGGCTTTGTCTGACAGGCACACGTTGATCCACACACTGGGGTTCCTGGTTTTTGCATTCAGATCATCTTTTAGCTCCATCAGCATTGAGAAGCTTCTTTCATCCACCGTCATCTCCCAGGCCTTACAGTCTCCATGAAATCTCTGGCCTCTTGCACTAGCAATTTCTATTTCCTCTCCAAAACTTGGTGCCGATGCTCTGATTTGTCAGCTCTTTGTACGCAGCCCTGAGGGCTCTGCTCATCTGACCCACGGACTTAAAATCCCCGCTGTGATTGTACAGGATGACAGTCCCACACTGGGATCAGCTCAAAGCCACGGTCGATAACGCACCACGTTGTGTTATCAGACACGAGCCCTGTTTCTCCACTGAGGAAGTGAAGCTGTGTCTGGTGGGCCCCCTGTGGTGACCACGATAGAGCTGAATTGCTGTATGGGAACTGTCTCCAGCTCTCACCAGGACAGAAGTCTTTGAGCTGGATTTAGAAACATCCAGGGCCTCTCACAGCACTGGCCCTGAAGCCACCACAGCTGGCTCTGACATAGCTGTTCAGTGCTTCACACGTTTGTCGCTTCATCTCTTCCCTCTGCTCAGTTCGGAATCCTACTGTCGACGCCTTCCACCAGAATATCCCCCCAAAGTGGAGGGGACCCTGGTTTATGTGGGACCCAAACCTGCTGAAGAACCTCTCACACCTATCCAGCAGGGGGGCCTTGTCTTCCTGAGTGAAGCTCAAGAGCTGCTCCATGTCTTGCAGCTCCTGCAGAGCCGCATCCGAGAGGAGAAGCTGATGCCTTTGGAAGTAGCAGGAGGCCAGAGGGATGTACTGGTACTTGGTGCTACAAAAGTAGCTCTGCTCAGAGTGGGACTGGTGGGTGTCCTGTGACTGTGAGGAGCTGCTGTGATCTACACCAGATCCCACATTAATTCCCAGGAACGCAGCTTTGGAAGAAACACTCATGCTGAACCCCAGCTGCTCCATGGACTTGGTGAAAGTGGATTCTGCGGAAGAGGATGAGAACTCCTTCCTCTCAAGCAGCGATCCTTGCTCTGGACCAGTGAGCTGGAATCCCTCAGGAACCTTGAGGAGCTGCTCTCGCTTTGCCAGCACATCTTCAGGTCTGCTGGTTCTGTAGATGCCTTGCAGGGCCAGTCCCCCTGACGCCTGCCTCAGCACCTCCGTGTCAGGGATGTTCTCCCTCCTGACTGCTGACAACTCCTGCTGCTCCAGCTGCTTCTGCATGCTCTCCAGCATATCTGCCAAGGGTTTCTCTGGTGGTGGCCAGAACTCTTTGGGAATCTCCATGGCTTGCCACAGAGTCTCTGCTTTCTGCCTCACATCATCCTGGCTGTGGCTTTGGCTGTTGAGCATTTCTGTCAGATCCTTCTCGGCTTGTTTGGCTACTTCTTGTCTTTGCTTTTTGTTCTCCAAGTGCTTTTTCTGCATGTCTGTAGTGATTGTTTTCTCATCTGTTATTTTCAGGAGTTTCTGAAGTGCCTTTTTCTCCCAGCGGTACCGTACCTCACACTCCAACCTGAGGTAATCTTCATATTCCAGATGTTGCAGGGCTTCTCTGCACTCGATACCCAGGATCTGTGACACTTTGGGCAGCCAGTATCCAGCATTCAATCCTTCCTTCTCAAAAGCCTCTGCCAGGAGCTGTGCCTTTTCCTCCCTCTCCTGTGTGTCCTCCTGGGAAGCCATGTCTGTGGAGGAAGAAAAGAGACTTTCCCTAAGGTGCTGTCAGAGGCCCCAGCCTCCTGGCAGAGGCTCTGCAGCAGCTGCAGCCCTGGGGATTGCTCCCAGCCGGCTGCTGGAGCCCAGCCTGGGATGGCACAAGAGCCAGGCTCTCCTTCCCAGCACACTGGATGTGCCTGTTGCTTTCCTGTTTGCAGGATCAACTCTGAAGCTGAGTGTGTATCCCAGAGACAGCAGAGACACACAGAGACACAACACAGACACACACACACACAGACATGTTGTAAGTACATATTATATTATTGGCTTCTTGCAAATATGAAATTAATACTATATGTATAATGTTGAAAAACTTTGTTGTATTAATATAGTTTCTTTTATTTCTGCTATTAATGAAACTTAGAAATAATAGTGTGACGATTATATATAGATTTCTTAGCCTATAGCATGTTATCAAAATAAAGACTACTTTTGTTCATATAACCCAGAGAATGGAAAAGATCATCAGAAACATCCCCTGCATTCCTGGATTATCTTATCCAGATGAAGATGGTGGTGACCAGAGCTTCAGGGGAGGAATTTATTGAACTTCTGTCAGCAGAGAGTGTGAGACTGGATGGAGCCACAAGAAGATTGATATGAAAGATAAAATGGTTGAGGGGGAAATTGAAACTAAGCAGAGGAACATCTAAACTCAAGAGGAATGTTTGAATCATGCATGGGGATTTATGAATACGCAACAAGCTGTTGCTTTAAAGGAAAGAGCCTTTGTTAGTAGGGTGTGCTCTTGGCTGAATGCCAAGACACCCAGCTGTAATTGTTTATTGATTTAACTATTTGCTTTATTCTGTCTCCTAATTGTCTTATTATTAAACTTATAAATTTTACCAAAGAAACTGAACCTTGTTTTTCACAATTGGGTGGCTCGTTCTGGGATATACAGCTCGCCTCCGAGACCCCAGGGGACCCAGAGTTGGTGAGCACACCCCGATGAGTTCAGCAGCCTTGCTCTGCTCCTTCTGGCATGGGTCAGGGGGAGTCTGCAGGTCAAACAATTGGAGGGCAAGAAAGGAGACAGCAAAGCAAAACGAAAAAGGGGAAGAAAAAGCCCCCTAAGAAACTGCAGTATTTAGCTCTGTAAAAATCTTGTGCACAAAGACCCAGGAAAAAGAAAAGAAGGATTGTGAGTATTTTTTCGGAGAGAGGGCAGATACGGTGTGGGGAGTTTGCAAGGATGTGTGAATGAGAGGCTGACTGGGTATCTCCAGACCAGCAAAGTGAGTGTGGAAGTCTCCCACTGCATTCCTGTTCTTTCCAAGAAAAACAGCCAGTAAAGCAACAAAGTAAAAGATAAAAGGAGTGAGAGACACCCCCCTGGGGTGGTTGGGACAGGGTCCCAGGGAGGGGTTGGACCCCTTTGTAGGAATGGGGCCAAGGGTTTTCCAGCACAACCCACTGGGAAACAGGATTAAAAGGGCTGGGGGTGCTAACATTTTTCCAGGCTGAGGATTAAAACCACACAAAACGGGAAGTGTCAAGCTCAAGAGCACCTGCACTGAAAAAGCTGCCAGGCTGAGAGTAAAAAACACTAGAGCCTTAAAAGTGTGACAATCCAAGAGCAGCTGGGATTGGCCAACAACATTTGAGATTTTATAATTGCCATGGGTAGATATGAATAAGTAACTTGAAAGAAAAAGATACCATTTTTTGTGTTGTCCAGTTGTTAGTGGGGGAGAGTGAGAAAGACATAGTGAAGAAATTAAATTGAGTGAGTGGGAATGGATCAATGCATATGTGATATAGATTGTTGGTTTTAAAATCTAACTTTATTTTCTGGAAGGAGGTGTATTGTCCTGTATTGTTGAGAGAAAGAGTCTTCTGTGCCTTGGGGAGGGTGGCAAGGTGGTGTTGAGGTTGACAGGGAAAGTGAGAAACAGAGGCCAGGAACAAATAGATAAAATCCTGAGAAATGGGACAGAAAACCATTAAGTTGGGTTCAGGGGGAAAAGGGAGTAAAGGGGTGCCAGCACAGATACCCTAAGATAGCCCTTTGGGAGTTATGTTTGTTAACTGAGATATTGATCCTTGTGCAAGAAAAAAGGACAAAGTAAAGATGACTCAGTATTTTATGATAGAATGGGCAGAAGAGGAAAAATTATCTGATCATGTTTACTGGCCTAAATATAGCTCTTCTGAAGTGTGGATTTGTCAGGCTTTAAACATATTTGTAAATTCAAAAGAACCGTTTGATCTGGAAGAAAAAGAATATACTGCGTGCTGGACAGGAGACACAGAACCTATGGTAATAAGAGTTTTTAAACTATCAGAAACCCCAGAGACAGAGCAAGAAGAGAAAAAGAAAAGGGCTGGGACCCCTTAGAAATGTTGTCTCCCCCATTCCCACTTGTTCCTCCACCCTTCACAGCTGCACTGCTTTCCCCAGAGCCAGGATTCCCACCTGTCCCAGCTCCTGTCACACTGAGGGATTGTCCCAACCCCAGCCATGGCCTGTCCTGACCCCAGCCATGAATTGAATTGGTAATTGAAGGAGAGACCAAAATTTGGATGGGGGCTGTCATATTGGTTCCTGGGGCAAGTAGCAACTTTTTAGGGAGAGACTTACAGGTAAAGCTGGGAATAGGGGTTTTACCAGAAGAAGGAAAGATGACAGATCAAGTTTTAAAACTATGCCAGGAAGATGAGGAAAAGATTAACAAAGAAGTTTGGGCTGGGGAAGGAAATAGGGGACTGCTGGATATTGACACCATAAGGGTCACAACTGAGAAAGAAGAATGTCCCATACGTGTATGCCAGTACCCTATATCCCTAGAAGGAAGAGAAGGCTTGAAGCTGGTGATAGAAGGACTAGTAAAGGATGGGACATTAGAACCTTGTGTGTCTCCTCATAATACCCCTATTCTGCCAGTAAAGAAGCCTGATGGGAATTGTAGATTAGTACAAGACTTACAGGAGGTTAACAAGAGGACTCAGACCCCCGTACCCAGTGGTACCAAATCCTTATACTCTCCTAAGTAAGGTCCCACCCCAGCATCAGTGGTTTAGTGTGGTGGATCCTAAAGATTCCTTTTGGCCTTGCCCATTAGCCAAGGAATGCCAGAATATCTTTGCCTTTCAATGGGAAGATCCAAATGCTGGGAGGAAGCAGCAACTAAGATGGACAAAATTACCACAGGGGTTTACTGAGTTTCCAAACCTATTTGGACAAGCTTTAGAAGCAATATTACAAACTTTCCCCACTCCTCCTGGAATATAAATTACCCAATATGTGGATGATGTTTTATTATCAGAGGAAGCTGAAATTAGGGAGGCTACTATAAAACTTCCAAATTTTTTCAGGGATAAAGGATTAAGAGCATCAAAAGGGAAACTGCAGTTTGTAGAATCAGAAGTAAAATATCTTGGACACTTAATAAGCAAAGGTATGTGAAAGTTAAACCCCAAGAGGATTGCAGGGATTCTATCTCTTTCCCGTCCCACATCAAGAAGGAAATTAGAAAGCTACTCAGATTATTGAGATATTGTAGACTATGGATCAAAGGGTATACACAGGCAGTAAAATTTTTGTATGGAAAATTGACAGAGGGAGATGATATAAAGTGGCCCAAGGAAGATGAAAGTAAATTACAAGAACTGAAGTTAAAACTAGCCTCGGTACCAGCTTTAAGCTTATCCTCATTAGAAAAACTCTTTCATCTATATGTGAATGTGGAAAGTGGAGTAGCTCATGGAGTTCTGGTTCAGGAGTGGGGAGGAGTGAAGACAACAGGAGTTTATTTTTCCAAAATGTTGGACCCAGTGAGCCATGGCTGGCCAGTGTGTATTCAAGCTATAGCAGCTACTGCAATTCTGGTGGAACAGAGCCGTAAGCTTACTTTTGGAAGTAAACTAATTGTGTGTACACCTCATGCAGTCCAAAATGTGTTAAACCAGAAAGCTGAAAAACGGTAACAGCTTCTAAGATGCTAAATTATGAAGCAATTCTGATAGACAGTGATGACTTGACACTAGAAACAAGTAAAAGTTTAAATCCAGCTCAATTTTTATGTGAAGAACCAAAAAGTAACCTAGCACATAATTGCTTAGAAATTATCCAGTACTGAACTAAAGTTCAGGAAGATCTTGCAGAGCAAGCTCTCTCAGAAGGAGAAACAATATATGTGGATGTTTCTTCCAGATGTTTACAAGGAAAAACAATGTCAGGGTATGCTTTGGTTGATGGGAAAGATATGCAAACCATTGATAAAGGAAAATTACCTTCAAACTGGTCAGCTGAAACCTGTGAATTGTATGCTCTAAAAAGAGCACTGGAATACTTAGCACGCAAGAAAGGAACTATATATACCGATCGAAGGTATGCTTTTGGGGTAGTACATACCTCTGGAAAAATTTGGGAAGGGGATTACTTAATTCAGAGGGAAAGAGATTCATACAGGAGGGTCTCATTCTAGAGGTTTTAGAGGCATTAAAATTGCCTGAAGAGATAGCTGTAGTACATATTAAAGGACACCAGAAGGGAAATTACCTCAGAAATAAGAGGAAATAATTTGGCAGATCAGGAAGCTAAAGACGCAGCAGAAAATGGGATCAAAAGAGTTATGTTTGACCTCAAATAATTTTCACCTCAAATGAGGAAGAATTGGAAACTCCTAAGTTCAGTGAGGCAGAAGAAAAGGTATTAAGTAAGATAGGGAGAAAGCCAGATGAATCTGGGAAATAGAAACTTCCTGATGGGAGGCAGTTACTTAATAAGCCACTTAAAAGGAAAATATTAGAAGACATGCATCAAAAAACTCATTGGGGTGCCCAAGCTTTGTGTGATCACTTTCTAAGGAATTATGTGTGTATTGGGATTTTGGGGTTAGCAAAACAAGTAACTAAAAGATGTATAATTTGCCCAAAGGTAAATAAAAAAGTAATGAGAAAAACAACATTAGGAGGTCATGAGTTAGCTCTTCAACCTTTTCAAGTCCAAGTGGACTTTACTGAACTTCCCCAAGTACAGAGGTGGAAATTTTTATTAGTGATAACAGATCATCTAACTCATTGGGTGGAAACTGCTCCTGCTGTCAGAGCCACAGCCAATGTGGTGTGTAAAACCCTTCTGGAACAAATTATTCCCACATATGGAATGGTTAATAGGATAGAGGAACACATTTTACATCCAAAGTCTGGCAGCACATAACTCAAGCCTTGGGAATAAAATGGGAATTACATACCCATGGTATCCACAGAGTTCAGGCTGGGTAAAGAGGATGAACCAGACTTTAAAGAGAACTTCAACAAAATTAATAATTAAAACCCAAATGTCATGGGTAAAATGTCTACCTTTGGCTCTAATGAGGGTCTGAACACAACCCAGGTCACACCTGAGACTGTCACCTTATGAGATGATATTCAGGTTACCCTTCCTGATCACCCAACATGAAACTGCTACCTACGAAGTAGGGGAAACAAGTGTTAAAAATATGTCAACACAATTGCAAAAACTCTTAAAAATTTGTGGTTGAAACAGATAATCCCTCAAACCACACCATTAGACTTTAAAACCCATAATATCCATCCAGGGGAATGGGAACTAGTGAAAACATGGAAGGAACAATCTTTAACTCCACAATGGGAAGGTCCTTTTCAGGTTCTACCGACAACTGAGGCTGTGATCCAGACCAGGGAACAAGGGTGAATGCATGCCAGCAGGATCAAAGGACCTGTGGAAGAACCTAAGGAGTGGACAATAACACCTAAACCAGGTGATTTTTTCCCCAAATTGACTCTCAAGTGGGGACTGGGTGGTAATGAACTGGGAGGACCCAGATGATCCAAGAAATGTACAAAAAATCACACCTGATTGGGAAATAAGACCAAGCTCATATCAGTGGTTTCAAGTGCCACTTGGACAAGTTCTGAGACACCTCTGATACCCTCCTTGGGGAGGAATACTTCCACTCCAAACAGGAGGATCAGGACTGTTTCGGTCAGAGCATTCTAATATTCTGGCCTTAGCCTGTGACTAATACAAGAAAAGGAGGAATTACATCTTCCATCAGTGCCATACCACATACCCTACCTGATTCATCCCAGTACCGGACGTGCTAGCTGGGTTAAATGGAAATGTTTAAATTGTGGGAAGAATCGTTACTGTAGTTCACAAAATCGACATGCTCGTTGTATGAAGTGTCAAGTGCCCAATCTGTTCCCCATCCCAGTAGATTTAAGAACAGCTGAAGTAATACCTTTGCTTTGTGGATGGGAATTACTAGTGCTTGTTGAGTGGGAAATATCTGAGGAACAGTGGGAAACTACAGTTAAGAAAGTGTCAAAGACAATTTGCCTGGAAATTAGCAAAAAGGAAGTGACAAAGAAATAGAGGGCAAGACCGGGTTGGCCACTGTACTTGCCACCAAGATCATATACACCTGCTATGGGTTGCAACCCCATAGGCATGGGAGGTGGAGGTATAAGCCATATCAAACCTCTGTTATTCCTTTTTCTGTCACCCATCTTTTGTCTTTTCCCGCTTGGGATGCCAGCAAAGTCATGTCACAGAACACAGTATATGGAAAGAAACTGAGGTTCCTTTTTTATTACACATACCCATGTCAACAGTCACTGTTATAACCCATCCACATTAGGTACTACTTGTATACAAAATGGGAAAAAAGAGTGGATTGTGGAAAACCTAGGAACAAGTAGTAACAGGCTGGGAAGTGAATGTCTGAAAGGGGAGAGATGGATTTGTTTCACAGATGCTACTGAGAGTAAAGTCCAAAACACAGTAAAAGAACAACTAGGAAGCAAAAAGGCAAAGCCAGCACAGCAATCTAATTCTCTGCAAATTTCACTTCAAGATTTGTGTACAAAACTGGACCAGCAACTGGAAAGGGAGATCTTGAGACTGGGGAAAAATCTGTCTGTGGACCTGAGGGAAAGAATAAGTAAGGCTGCTCCCCGTGGGCTGTGCAGGGAAGACAACTCTCCTCTCCCTGTCCCCGAGCCGCCATTGCCGGCCCAGAGGCGGCCGAGCTCGCGCCACAGCGCCCCCTGCAGCCGTGGAGGAATCATCGCACCCGCCCTGCCCGGCCGGGAGCCACCAGCGCCCCTGCTGGCTGTGCCCGGAACTGCACCGAAGGGGCGGTGCCTGACAGGGGAGACAAGGCTGCCATTGGGTTTCTGGCCGTGTCTGTTGCTGCTGCTGCTAGTATTTCTTTCTCCTGGTGTACATATATGTATATACATTCTAGTAAATACCAGTTATTCCTTTTCCCGTATATTTGACTGAAAGCCCCATAAGTTCAAAGTTATAATAATATGGAGAGAAGGGGGTCATATTCTCCATTCTAGGAAGCTTCCTGCCTTTCTTGGCAGACACCTGTCTTTTAAACCAGGACTGGTCCATCACTGCTGGTCACTTTTTACTTAAAAACCCCTGAAGAATAAGACAATCATGGGTTACAGCCACTACAGACTCAAGAGGAAAAGTCCTGCTTATCACCCAAAACTTCTTTTCACAACACATTAACCCATGGAGTTGATCATGGACAGCCAGGTAATCTGAGCTTTTTTGATTTCAGCAAGGCTTTTCATCCTGCCTCTCCCAGGACCCTGCTGTGTCCCTTCCAACTCAGGTCATTCCATGATTCTCACCCTAATGGACCTGGCACTTTCACTGGTCACCCCCCTTTGAACCTTTGGGTTTTTTGACACTGACACACAACCCTGAAAATTGTCCCAGTCTCAGTTCACTTCAATACTGCAGAGATTTATTCCTTGCAAAAAAATCCTTCTGAGCATTCAGCTTCCATCCCACCAAGGCCACAACACCCTTACCAGCACAGGTATCGATCCCAGGGACTTGGACTCAGGTATAGATCCAAGGGTTCCTGCATCCTTCCAGAGCCCTCAGGGGCAGCTTTCTCTCGGGAATCCCTGCAGATTTGGGCAATCTGTGCAAGGGCTGTGGGCTCTGATTCCACCTCACAGCAGATGATCCTGTTGCTCCCAGCCTTGGCTTCCCAGCAGACACCAGCAGCCGAGGGCCCCAGCTCAGGGGACACAGCACAGCAGCAGTGCCAGCCCTGGGACACACGGCAGGGTGTGGAGAAGATGGGAACCTGTGGGAAATGGATTTGTAGAGAATTCTCAAAGCCTGACAGAAGGCTCACATAATGTGCATCTGTATGCAAACCTGGAGATAAGAAATGCTGACTTCAAAATGCCACAGAATAGGACAGACATTGTTGAGAGAGAAATGGAATTAGAAACAAGTTTTAAAGGATGGCCTTGTAAATAAGACTGGATACTTCAGAGAAATAGAACTATGAAAGATGCATTGTAATAGGACCCACGAGGGGTAATTTTAGATTATTGGCTTTAAGGTATTAATGGCATTGTGTGGCAAAACCTGTTAGGCCAAGAAACACTTCTAATGCATTGTTATTAGGAAATAGTTTGGCTTCTGATTCTAATAGCGTGAATTATAACATCTGTATTGTCTCACCCTTCACATGAGACTGAAAATTGAATAAAAGTTTTTAAAACGCCTCTCAGTTGCCCCATTTCTGGGTCAAAAGGGTATAACCGAAAAGAACCCCTTGAGAACTCAGGAAGAAGACCACCAGGAAGGAAAGACCTGAAATCCTAAAGGAGAAGAGCAGACAGTCAAGAGAAGGCAACCCATGAGCAGTGAGGATTCATTCCAGGGAGCACTGGAGGCCAACCATTCTTCTCCACTGGGGAAAGCAGAAGCAGGAAAAGCCACTGGCTCGAGATAAGGGCAGTTCAGCAGCAGAGGAAAGCTGGGTGTGCTGGCAGAGCACAGGAGGGACTTCAGACACCAATTGTTTTCTTTGGGCACATGTCCAGCTGCTCCCTGGGCAGCAGAGCCTTAGAGCGGGACAACTGCTTGGGAAGGGAACTTCTGGCTCAGGATCACAGCTGGAGCTTGTCCATTGAGCCACTTCTCCCAGCCCTGTCCCCTCCACAATTCTCTCCCACCAGAACACTCCCAGCGCTGGTTCAGTCTCATGAGCCAGAGGCTGCCCTGGACAACATTAACTCCAGCCCACCCACACCCTGAACCTGCCCCCAGGCACCCTTGGCAGTCCCCCCACGGCTTCCCATTGCTGCAGGAATAGGGAAAAAGCCACATGTGACTGTGTCAGTGCCCGCAGAGAGGCACTAAGCACATTCAGGACATAACTCGGGATCGAGCTCCTCCTTGGAAGCAAACGAGGGAAGAAGCAGCAAGGCCGGCAGCAGAACCTGCCATGGGAATGCATGCACCCCGTTTCATGGGAACAGCCCCCCGAGAGTGTTTTCCCCAGCCCTGCCCCAGGGAAAGGGGCTCTGGGAACACTGTTACCTTTGTGGGGCTGTCGCAGGGACCAGAGCGCTCGGGGTGCTGACGCTTAGACTGTAAGACAGAAGAATCCCGCCCTTCCTGCACGGGCAGGAAGAGGAAGAACGGAGCCCCCGAGCCTGCGGACAGAGCAGGATGTGCCGTGCCTGCCCCTCAGCAGCACGGAGCTGCCCTGCTCCCGAAGGAGCGGCTCGGGGGCCAGGAACCCCCAGCATCAGTGCCATGGCTCCTGCCTTCAGGGGAGCGCAGCCATCCGGCCCCACCTCTGAGCCCGGCCCCGCTCCCAGCTCAGCCCCGCAGCGCACACGGCTCCCCCGAGCTCCCCCAAAGCGGCTGCCAGCAAAGGCGGCTTCCTGCAGCCCACGGAGGAGCACACAGCGCCCGCCCGCTGCCCTCACACCCCTCTGCTCCTGCCCTGCCGTCTCCCCAGCCCTGGCCAAACACCGGCAACAGGAGGCAGGAGACCGACAAGATCCCGCTGCCTGCTGCTCCCGGCCCCACAGCTCATCCCCAGGGCCCTACCTTCTCCCTCCGTGCCCGCAGCTCCTGGGACGGGACAAGCCCAGTACGGCCCCGCTTTATGCAACTCTGACTCTTAACTGGGTGCGGCTTCCCCTGCTCCACAGGCAGCGGGGAAATTCCAGGAAATCAGGCTTTTTACTGCAGCACAGGGTAAAAGTGAAACCACTCTTTTGGAATCAATTTATTTGAACGAGAGCCAAATTTCCTTCCCAACCAGTTTGTGTCGGCTCCTCCCCAGTGGTTTGAGTTGGCTCACAGACAACTCTCAGCTCTTTGCACAGACCTTTGTCCTTGAACTGCTGTGCTGTTCCTGGAGGGCAGCTGAGGCTCTCAGCCCTTCCTGGGACTGGTGCTCCATCAGGAAAAGGACAAGGGGGGGCAGAGCATCGTTGTTATCAGGATGTTTATGTTTTCTTTACTTTTCATTACTTTACATCATGCAGAAGTTTGCTTCAGCAGTGAGAAAACTGTGGTGATTGTGGTGGTGCATTCCCCTACCTCCCTCCTTTCCAGGCTGCAGTGGGATCTGAGAAAATTCTTGTTGGGCCTTGGCCTTGAGAACAGCACCTGGGCTCAGCTCTTCCTGACCTTAGCAGAAACACTGTCTGCTCCCAGGAACTGCGAACAAGCTCCTGCTTTTCTTATCACCAGCCTTGGGAAATATTCCTCTGGCCTGAATGGCAAAGCATCCCTGTTCTCACACTTCTAGAGAAAGTGCCAACCCAAACTCTGGCCAGGATGAAACATGGTTATGACTGAAGCCTGCTCTCTTGTGACTCTATCAACAGCAAAATGAGACCCTTTTGAGCTCTCCTGGAACCACAGTGGGCTGTGACCAGCCTGCTCCCAGCCCCACAGCTCATCCTCAGGGCCCTACCTTCTCTCTCCGTGCCCCCAGCTCCTGGGATGGGAGAAATCCAGCCGAGTTCACCCAGCCCCGGCTCTTTTGGAAGGAGCTGTTTCCCCTTTTATGGGGGCAGTGGGGGAGCAAGCACTGCTCTCCTGTACATATGTTTTCCTGCAGCAGTGCAAAGGTGAAACTGCTGCTGCCTGATCTGGGGTGAAAAATGTTTTCAGTGAGAGGTGGACTTGAGGATGTTGCAGGTCTTTTCCAACCTTAATGATTCTACTTTTCCATGAAAGGCAGCAGGAGCTGGGCAGAGCCTGGGGCTCCTGGCTGGAAACCACCCACCCTGCTCCCCTTATCCTGGATCATGGAATCCCAGAACTGGACATCCTGTGCCAAGGCCTGTCCACCCTTACAGGGAGGAACTCCTTCCCAATATTCCATCCAGCCCTGCCCTCTGGAAGTGGGAAGCCATTCCCCGGGTCCTGACCCTCCATCCCTTGTCCCCAGTCCCTCTCCAGCTCTCCTGGAGACCCTTTAGGCCCTGCAAGGGGCTCTCAGCTCTCCCTGGAGCCTTCTCTTCTCCAGGTGAGCACCCCCAGCCCTGAGGAGAGGAGGGATGGGGAACGATGTTTGTTGGTGCCATCACATCAGCTCTGTGCTCTGGACAGCCCAGGGACACCAGAGACAACCTCCAAAGCCTTCAGCCCCAGAGCTCGTGCAGGCCGGGGAGATTCCCTGGGCTGCAGCAAGGCCATAAGATGGAAGATGGGAAACAGGGACCCCCAGCACAGCTCCTGCAGCCACAGCCATCCTGGCAAACCCAGAGGATCCATTCATAATACCCAGGGGACAACAAGGTCCAGTCCCTTGGCTCAGGGGTTGCCACCTGCAGCTCCCATCACATTTTCCAGCACAGGGAGAGGGCACAGATGGTGCCAGCAGCCAGGATCTGGGGTGCCAGGCCATGGAGCCAGGCTGCTCCCAACATCTCCTTCTGCTTTTGGCACAGAAGAAACACTGATGCTCTGGAGGGTGGTTTTCTCCCTCAGCACTGGCACAAGGCTGTGGGACCCCCTGGAGCAGGAAGCCACAGGGCAGGAGGGAAATGCCCTGGGTTTGGGGTGAGGGGGATAAAAGCAACACCAGGAATGGGGTGTTCTTGTTGGAAATGATACAAAATTTTGTGTAACTTCAGTCAGGGGTTTTGTTCACCTTTCACCAGTGGGATAAAGAGCTGAAGTTTCTTTTCAAAGGACTGGTTTAGCTCTGGAGGCCTGAGGAGCTTAACATCTCAACAAACTGGGAGTAGCACAGAAGATACACAAAAGATAAGGACCAGCACAGAACATCAACTCCACACATCACCCCTGGCATGGCCAGATACACCTGGTCCAGAAAAGACTGATAAGAGAACCAAGGAATGAGGACCAAACTGGCATTGAGGCAAAGAAATCTGTAACCAATAGGAAATACGAGCAAACAGCATAACTTGGGACCAATGAACATTGAACCAATGAATTTCTGTGGGTTTTGACTGTATAACGTTTGGGGGGAAATCTCATAAAGATCATGTGTGATGGTATGATTTTTTTGTGCACAAAAAAAAATATGCTATGTGTGGATGAAAAAAAATTGTTGCAAATCCTGGCCAGAACAGCATCCTAGCCATAATAAAGTCATGTCTTCATTCTCTAAAACTAAGAATGTTGTTGGAGAGCTTTTGTTTTTCCCACAGTGTCAGTGATATTCCCAGGTGTTGCAGCACTCTGAGCACACAGCCAGCAGTGGGGCAGGGCACAGCCTCCCCCTTGCACACTCACACACACGTGCACGTGTGAAAGCACACACAGACACTGAGGTGCTCACACACTTGTGCTCAAAAACAGGAAAGGCTCTTTCCCCAATGTTCTGTTGTTAGCAAAACTGCAGGAGAGACAAAAACTCTCCAACAAGACCTTTTTAGTGTTGGAGAATCAAGGCATTATTATTATTTTATTATGGCCAGGATGCTGCTCTGGCCAGATGTGCAACAGGAATCTTGTCAGCCACACATTGCCTGGCTTGTGCAGAGAAAATCATTCCATCACACATGAACTTTCCTGGATTTTCCCCGTACTTGTATAGCGTATAAGAAAACAGAGAGAAAATACAGAAATACAGAATACAGAAAACCCAAAGAAAATCATTGGTTCAATGTTCATCATATTACAAAGTTACAGAGTTTTTAGTATTTGGTTTCCTATTGGTTATTGATCCCTTTCCCTTCCATGTTAATTAGGCTCTCATTCTTTCTTCTTTTATCTCTCTTTCCCCAGACTAGGGCTCTCTTCTGTATCTTCTGTGCTACTCCCAGGCTGTTGAGATGTCAAGCTCATCAGGCCTTGAGTGATGAAACAGTCCTTTGAAAAGAAACTTCTTTCCTTCATGGAGAAAAGTGGCTACAAAGTACTACCTTAGACTGTAACACTGTTAAAACTGAGGTTATTCTTGCCTTGAGAGCAAAAATGGGATGAAGTGATGTTAGCTGAAATGCTTTTCCCTTTGAGAAATCACCCTGACTAGCCAAAGGATTGTAGAGTTAATTCTGCACCTTCAGACACTTTGGTTTTGGCTTTAGAGAAGGAAAATAAGAAGAAAAGGATTCAATGTTGTTGTTCAACGTGTAGCATGGGACACATCTGCTCCAAGCACTTAGATTGTCAAGAGAAAGGAGGTGTAAATTTAGCTGCAAGTCCAGGGCATGGAGAACTAAGGTGAGGTGTGCTGGTTTTTGCATTGATTGAAGAAAGCTGTGGAAATAAAACAATTAGTGACTAGCTTTGAATATTGACAACCCGTGGAACCAATTTGAGAGCTAGAAACGCCCTGAGAAATGCTACCAAGACCATTTGCAGAGGGAGTGTCAAGTTTCTGGGGTGTCCTCACTGAAGGCAAAGGCGATGGGTAGTTGTAAAAGCAAAGTCTTTTGTTGCATTGTTAGGTCAGTCCCATGAAGGTAAAATTGTTAGAGTCCGTAGCAGTATGCAGAAGCCTGGCAACATAAAGTCTCGAACTCCCCAACAAAAGCAGCAGCCACAGCAGCAGCAGAGGCCTCAGTAGTGTGTGTCCTGTGAGACTCCTATCAGCAGCAGTCGAAGCAGTAGCAACAACAGCAGCATTGGTGTCTTTGTGAGTCCTGTGTGTCTGTGTTCTCAAAGTAGTGCATTTTAATTCTATTTTCAGCCAATTAGTTACATACATGAATTTTCTACATCCTTGCTGGACCTATCCTAAACTAAAATCGATGTATGAAGGCAAACGCAAATTCTTACACAAATTCTACACATGTAGCTCTATCTGTTCTATCTAAGAATGCCTAGCAAGGTTACATTATTTTCATAATGTCTAGAGTTTATCTATCTTTGCAAAATGCAATACCACTAAACTTTAAACTAGATCTTAGGGCTTCTCTTACTAGCTAATACAGGCACTTAAAATCCTTTATTTATTTGAAACTAAACTTGCATTTCTACTTCGTGTCTGTGTGGATTTATGTATTTTAGATTTTCTGTAGGTTCTAATTCAGTTCTACCATCTCTGGGCGCTCCTGGGCCTGTATGGATTTGGCCAAGGGCGGGATTCATCCTCCCACAAGGGAGGGATGCAGCCACGTGAGAGATCCTGGCCCCAGCATGGCCTGATTTTAACACCTTCAGCCACTGCCCAGAAAGAACCATCATGCCCTCTGCAGACCTGGGAGAATGTTAACTCTTTCCTTGCACAGATGAAACATTGCAAAACGTTAAATCCTCTCTGAGTGAGGGAAAAGAGACAGAGTGGAGACATGCAGAGAGACAATACGAAGGCATCAAAGTCAGTGAAGGAAGAGTTAGATGGAAGAGGATGAGAAGATGCCTTGGTTTTAGGCTGAAAGTCTTTTGCAAGCTATGGCAATGCACTGCAATACAGAATATCTAGAAGAGATACTATTCTAGAATATCCCTTTAAATCGGGGAAATATGTATTGGGGAGTTGATAAGAGTATTCAGATTGCAGATATAAGCAAAGGCATTTGTGGTGGACTTAGTAAATATTGAAGTAGCTGTGGTCTTATGAGGAGCTTGAACAGAGAGAGATATATGAGATGAAGATGAAAACCTGCCCCTAGAGAGAGAAAAGATCTCTGTTCCTAGAGATGAAGAAAATCCTTTGGTTTTGGAACCGTTCATCTTTAAAATGATACCCCAGGAGTGTCCATGGCCCAGATGCAGCTGTGGGAGGCTGTGTAATATGGGAGGGACTCCACAACTGCAGATTCCTGGGCAGCTGCTTTTGTGAGAGTTAAAGGCAGAAGCGGACTGTTCTTGTCTTGTGGAAAGTCCATGGCAGACCAATAGAGATTTCTCTCTCTAAATGAACTGATGAAACACTATTTTGTAAGTGGTAAACCAACCTAGAATTCCAAGTTTTGTCTCTATACATTGTCCATGAAAAGGGAAAGTTTGTAAGGGAGGGAAAGTGTTCTGAAAGTTTTATTCTGATTCTTATTAATTTCTTTTCTCTCTTGTAGTTTTGTTAATAAACATGTCTTTATACCCTTTAAAGTTTTGAGCCTGCTTTGCTTCTCTCCTAATCCTATCTCACAGCAAGAAAAGAGTAAATGATTCTAGTAGGCACTCAAAACCACTACATCAATTCTGGATAACAGAAATGGGCAAACTTGAAATCACTACACCAATTGGTGTTTCTGCCCAGTTACAAACTGAAACTCTCACAGAAGGACAGCTGCAGCCGTGGATAAGAAAGTAATAAATATAAGAGAAAGTTCAGGAGGAAGGATAAAGTTACATATTGCAAGAAGAATGGACATTTGAAGTGGGAGTGTCCTCAGCTAAACCCCAGGAGTTCTCTCATCCCTCTCCTGGCAATTGCAGAGGACTTGTGAAGGGGATCAAAGGCTTCCTCCTCAGAAGAGTTTCTTGTAACAGCCACATTGGGACATGACGAATGAGAGTTTTTGGTAGAGAGAGGAGCTGTTATTCAGTATTAAATTCCCTGCAAGGGAAGGTAAGGGATGATGTTATCAGTGCCAGCAGTTTCACCAGGACTCATTAAACACTCTCCTTCTTCAAGCTGGTTAAGTTCTAACTGGGAAAACGATGGGCAGCCCATCAATTTTCATGCCTGCTTAACTCTCCAAAACCTTTATTAGGAGGCAAGTCACTGGAAAAATTTGGTGCAGAGATCAAGTTTCAGGAAGGGAAGATTCAAAGTAAAAGACTTAAGAGTAGTTGATAAAATAGCACAGTTAACTCATACACATTCTGAACCATGCTAGAAGAAAATTGTGGCTTCTGATGTGAAGATGTTCTCACCCTCTCGTGAAAGAGTGAGAAAATAAGAAATAATAAATCATCCTTTTAACACGTCTTTCAGTGGTCTCGTCACTCAATTATCCAAATACAGCTGGGTACCCAGGAGGGAAGTTTGTTTCCAGATTTCTTCAAATCCCCAGGATGTGGCATCTTGAGCTGTGCGTTGTAAAATTTGGGTTTGTTTCCACATTTCCTGGACATCTGTAGCCACTCTCCCACTTTGATCAATGGATACACAGCAAGTGGAGTTAATGACAGTCCATATTCCTCTTTGGGATGCTGAAACAAGGTCTAGGGCCATTTGGTTTTGTAAACCAGCTTGTGACAAGCTCTTGACTTCTTCCCAAGGGGCTCTGGCCCTTTTAATTCTGTTTTAATTCTGGAACAAGGTAGCCATGATTGTGCTGTGTCCAGTTTCAAGGCAGTAAAAGTTGTCAGCAGTACCTGGGAAGGTCCTTTCCACTTTGGCTGCAGTGGAGCAGTTCCCCAGCCATTCAAGCAGACCCAATCTCCTGGCTGGAATTCAGGCCCTGGTGTGTCCAGTCCCGTTGGTCTGGAGATCACCACTGCTCACTGCAAATCCTGTAAGGTTTTATTTCCTGAGAGAAATGAGGTAATTATTCAAATCGACCCCTCCTTTGAACATGTGTGCTTCCTGGAGTGTGGCACTTGGTAGGGTCGACCACAGAGCAGCTCACAGGGGTTGATTCTGCTGGTGCCCCACGGCTGAATTCTGCTTTGAAATGGAGCAACAGGGAAGGCTTGGACCCAGCTCAAGGAGGTTTCCTGACATATTTTACCTAATTGCAATTTGATTGTACAATTCACTCCACTTGGCCACTGGTTTGGGTCCTACAAGGAGTGTGAAGATCCCAAGCTATTCCCAAGGCTTTCCTAAACTGTTGTATCACTTCTGGAATAACGTGGGAATTTCTGTGTGATGACATTCCCAAAGGTACCCCCAATCTAGATATTATTTGATTCGACAGTACTTTAATCACTTGCCTAACCTGGTCAGTGTGACAAAGGAAGGCTTTTGGCACCCAGAAAAGGTATCCACCAAATCCAGGAGGGATTTATACTCCCCTTGTCTGGGCAAATCAGTAAAATCAATCTACCAGTGCTCACCCAGAACATTCCCAGTTTTTATGGCTCCCAGCATTATTTGGTCAGCCTTGGTTGTTTCTTTAACAAACTACAATTCATTGGATTCTTCACTGCACAATCTGAGCCATTTTAGACCCAATTACTGATTTTTGCAAACATTTCCAAAGTTTTTCAGCACACCAATGAGTGCCTTGGTGTTTGTGATCCCCTACTTCACACAACATCAGTTCCAGAGCTACTTTCTGCCTGGCTGGGGTAACTGCACAGCCTCTTGGATCAAATTTTCCTTCTAAGCTTCTGCTGTCCCTATCAGCTCCTGCACCAGGCAGGCTCTGGGTTTTTTGGGGGGGTCACAGTGATCTCAGGGCTCCTCCAGCACTATTCCTGCATGTGTTACTCAGTCCCAGCTGCTTTGTCCTTACATACCATCTCCTCTGCCCCCACAGGCTCTGGGACATCCACGGGGACATCATCTTCACTCTGGGGAGAGGGGGAAAGGTGACACTGTTATAAATAACTAGGCAGTTGTCGGCTTTCACTATTGTATTGGCTTCTGCAAATTATTTTGATACTGCACAGTTTATAATCACCTTTGAACTGCTTTTGATACAGTGTAATTTGTCAGCCTTCTATAGTTAATTCCCTAATCCCTATACAGATTACATATTTTAGGATGATAAATATATTCTAGTTCAGGTTTTTGCAGAATACTAAAACAGTTACTATGTCCTGTATATTATAACATTTTATAACTTTTGCAGAAGTAATGGTAGTTGTGAAATAATAACTGATGCCTTTATTTTTGTAACTAACTGGCAATATTGAAATAACTAATAATAATAGAAAGAAATTGTAAAAATGGCTAGGACGTCTGATAAGATAACATTAAAAAGAACCAGGCAAATACCACCAAAATGACAAGAAGGAATCCACCCCTGACCCTTCAGCTATCAACAACTGTCAAACCACAGACCAGTGGACCTCGTGAAGAAATAAAATACAAGACTCCTCAAAATCACATCTGCATTGTGGCATGTACAGTAGGAAGATGAGGTCAAGGGTAGAACTAAGATAAAGAATTCCCAGAACATGTAACCTCAAAGGAATGTTTGAATATGTATAATCTTCATGAATATGCATTTAACCAATTCAGCACAGCTGGTCGGAAGTGGTCAAGCAGGCACAGTTCACTGCAGACCGTGCCGAGACAGCCCCGGCTGCATGGGCGCTCTGGGCACTGACCCCGGCTGCATGGTCCCAGCTGTGCGGCCACTCGTGGCACTGGGATGATCCCGGAGGCCGTGCTGAGATGGTCCCCGGGCAGCCACGACCACATGGGCCCCGACAGCTGCACCAGGATGGGCCCTGCTGGCTGCCTCGCCGCCCCTCGGAAGAGAAGAAACACGGCATGCATGTTTGATCTCCTTTTCAAATATGTCATGACAGAGGCCATTGCTAACTTCTCGAATTGGGCTTCCAATTTCTTTACCATCAGAGCTGTCAGGGTGTCAGAGTCCACACCCCGGCTCTCCCTACAGCCCCTCCGAGGATCCCAGCCCGGCCCCCAGGTCCCCCTGGAGCCTTCCCTCCTCCATGCACCCCAACCTCCCCCGGCCGCCCCTCAGCGCCCCCCTCACGGCGCCAGGCCCCGAGCGCGGCCCCCGTCAGCGCCGCTACCTTGTACTTGCTGAAGCCGGCGAGCTGCTCTGGGCTCACGTACTCCATGGCGGCGCTGCCGCTGTTCCCGCCGTTGGCAGCGCTACCGGCGCTCCCTGTGCCGCTGCCGCTCCCGCTGTTCCCGGGGCTGTTCCCGGCGCCGCTCCCGCTGCCGCCGCATCGGCCCACCCGGCGTGGCCGTGACGTCACCACACCCCGCCCCGCCGACATGGCGCCGCCTGGCGGCCGGGAGGGCCGCGCGCTGAGGGGAGCCGGAAAAGCGGGAAAAAAGAGCCCCAAAAACACAACTGGCCCTGCCCGGGGTCAGCGTGCAGCGATTCCCCGTGTCCTGCCGCCCCAGACCTGCTAAGAAGTCTCTCTCTGTCCCTCTTGGATCTCATTGAGGTACCAGAAAAGGACTCAAGGTGTCCCTGTACCATTCTTATCTCCCTAAATACTCATGGATTCCGTGTGGGAAGAGACCCTAAAGCCCATCCAGTTCCGTCCCCTGCCATGGGCAGGGTCACCTTCCACTATCCCAAGTTGCTTCAAATCCCGTCCACCCTGGCCTTGGACACTTCCAGGGATCATGGGGCAGCAACAGCTTCTCTGGGGAGGGAGAGAGAAGAAGGGGAGAAGGAAGAGAGCAAAAGGAGGAAGGGAAACAAAGAGCAATATTTGTCTTCTCAGAGCTCCCCACCTGTCCTTCCATCCCCATCCCAGCTCCTCCCAGCCAGGCACCCCAGCCCTGTCCCCCTCCTTCACCTGCCCCGTCTTCTCCAGTGAGTGCAGCAGACAGACCCCACTGGACAGTTCCTGCTCCGCTTTACAGTCACACCCCAACACCAGCAGCTCTCCTTGGAACCCTGCAGGGTGTCAGAGACTGGAAAAGGTTGATCAAATTCCTTCATTTTCTGTCTCTTGCCACCAAAGTTCTGTGTAATTCTGACCAATTGAGAATGTCTGCTCGGTATTTCTCCTATGAGCCAAGCCAGAGTAAAGGAACCTCACTTTAGCCCCTTACGTGTAAATAAATGTTCTGGGTGTTACACAGGGTCACCACACCCTTAGTCCCAGCTGGTGCAGCCTGGGAGAGCTGCAGAATCCCAACGTCACAGGAAGGCACCACATCCAAGAATTGTTGAGGTTGGAAAAGGCCTTTAAGCGGTTTGTGCTCCTCCCCACAGCAGGACCTGCAAGGAAGGAGGTGCCAGACGATCCCACTGAGGGAGACTTTGGCCAAGGGGTCCTGGAGGAGACAGGGAAAGGTGCAGGGAACAGTCTGGCTGTACTGCAGAGGGAGCTGGGACAGCTGGCACAGGGGAGGGTGGCAGGTGAGGGACCCTGCACCCTCCTGATACCCCAGCCCAGGCCTGAGGCCATCCACCCTTGCTGCACTGGGTCCTCTCCACTGCACCCAGTTGTGGCACTGGGGCTCCCCCACTCACTCCAGTAGCTGCACTGGGACATTCCTCACACAGCCCAGGAGGTGACACCAGGGCCAGGGGCACCTCCACTCCCAGTGTGGCTCCGGGAGCCAGCCCAAATCCCCTCCCAGCCCAGCTGTCCCCAGTCCCTGGCACTCAGCCCTTGCAGCACAAGCTCACACGGCCCAGCTCTGGCTCCTGTCACTGCCTCTGGCTCTGCTTGGCCAGAGCTGGGCTGGGCAGAGTTTGGGCCCATACCCATTTGTCCCACAGGTCCCCAGCTGAGCAGCTCCAGAGCACAGAACCTGGCTGGGATCAACCTTCTCAGCCCTCTGTGTGTGTGACAGGCCAGCCTTGGTTCCCAGTGCTGCCTCCCTCAGCACCTGCCACTGACATTGGTTTCCCTGGATGTTGTGGTTTGGGGCTCCCTGTCCTCTCTGCTGTCCCTGCACACAGTGAAGCCCCTCCTGGAGCAGAGACCCTGAATGGAGCAGAGCCTCTGCTGCCACAGCCCATCTCCCAGACCCTTGCCCAGTGTTTTGCCACTCAGCAGGGTCAGCACAAAAGAAACAGGCACCAGCTTAAGGAATAGGTGTCATTTACTATTAATGCCAAACTGCCAAGAATCACAAAAGGATGAGCTCAGCAATGCACAAAATCATTACTACAAAGATTGCAGACAGTGATTAAGAAAGATATATCAGCAGTTACCCCAAGACTTGACCATCCTCCAGATCAGCTGTGGATCCCCTGTCACAGTGAAGGACTGGAGAGCCCCTCTCAGGAACTGGGAATTACTGTGCTGTGTCCACCTGCAGGCAACGAGGCTTCTGCCTTCATGGTGAGAGGGTCCTGTTCTTATATTCTTCAATAAACAAGGTGACACCACTTCTAGTGCAGGAATATCTGGTTTCATTCTCCTCTTGGGTTCCCCCCAAAGCCTGGCCAGGGTTCAAGGGGGACCAAGGGAATTGATCTTTGATCCTACACCCCCAAACAAGGCCAGACATTGAATTTCATGGTCTTACCTCATTTCTAAATATGGACAGGAAAATACATGTTTCACTAATGAGCACATTCATAGATCATATTGCTAATGATGCTTCGTTAATGAGCAGATACATCTATAATATGACTAATAATATTTCCCTAATAAGCGGATACATGTAACATTTGATTGAAATCTTCATGTTTGACAGGACAGGAAAATTTGAGCTCAGGCCCTAATGTTCAGGCCTCAGGCACGGCCTGTTGTTCAGGCCTTAGTAATTCACCAAGTGCCATCCCCCTGTCCCCTGCCTGTCTGCAGGACACAGAGCTCAGGTCACCCCCAGCTGTGGCTCCCCTGAACACAAAGCAGACACAGCAGCACGGTCCAAATCAACTCCTGTATTAGCAGAGCCTGCAGGGGATGAGGCTGGAGCAGCCCTTCAGCCAGCTCTCCACGTGGGCTTGGCCCTCACATTGCCAGCAGGGCTGCAGCACCTGCACAGCAAAAGCCCCCACAGCTCCCTGGGCAGAGCCAGCTGGTGCCACCTTCTCCAGAGCACGGCTCCGGTGCCACCAGCCTGCCTGGACAGCACCAGCACTGCCCCGAGGGCTGCTGCACAAGGTGCTGGCAGGCAGGATTCTCCACGTGGGGCATTCCAAAGGCTTTTGCTCAGCAGAGAGGCCAAGGGCAGGAGCAGCTCCTGCCGGGGCTGAGGGCTGGAGGGAAGGGCAGCAGCCCCAGGCACCTGAGCAGGAGCGGCTGCCCTGGACACAGACACAGCACCTCCCAGACAGGGAGTGAAAGCACTGCCTGAGCCCCAGGGCAGTCCTGTCACTGCTTTCCTGAGCCCAGGGGCACAACAGCTCCTGCTGGGAGAACGGCCTCAGTTGATCCAGGAGGCTGCAATCAGGGAGAGAAGGAAGGATGGTGCCCAAAAAGCCAAGCAGCCCAGCTTGCAGCCAGCATGGAGCTGGCCTCAGGTCCTGCAGCTCTTTCTCCAAGCAGGACACCTCCTTGCTTCAGGAAAACTGCCTTTGGGGCACTGTCTCTCCTTGTCCCACAGCAGCTGATCCAGGGGGTGCTTGGAGTGCTGCCCTGGCCCTGGCCCTTGGGCTCAGGCTTGGCCACGAGGCTGATCACCCCAAGGTGTTGGAACCCTGGAGGCTGAACGGGCTTTCTGAGCTGAGGGGTGCTGACCCTCACGCTGACACCACATTTGACTTGAGGCCTTGGAACAGGCTTCCAAGATTGTGTAGTTAGAGTGGTGGTGTGTGATCGCACAGGGTGAAAACATTATCTTGTTTCTCTAGCTGGCAAGTTGGAGCTCACACTTTAAATACTGTAAGTAGACAAGATAAAATAAACAACCATCACTGAACTGGACTCTACATTTCCTGTGTCTCTCATCTTGACCTCGGCCGAGATAAAGCAGGCAGAACTGTAACAACTGTTTCCTCTCGTGTGAGGAAAAACACCTGCTAGTGCCAAGTCAGAAGGAAGAAATCAGCAGAAAAGCTGGCAGCGAAAAGCTGGAAAAAAAGGTGGATATGATCCTTGGGGAGAAGAAACAGCTCGGATCCAGGAACCCATGTCTGCAGGTCAGCTAGGGGAACACCAGAGACCACGGGAAAGAAACTGGCAGTAAAGTCAGGTAGGAACTTTTTAAACTACTCCTTCAGGGTTAAGCCGGAGTGTAAATATGGGAAGTGTGATGTCCAAGACACAGAAAGAAGCAATGGACAAGCTATGGTCCATGATTAAAAATCACCTGGTCTGTGTCTCAAAAGACCAATTGAGAGTTCCCCTATGCTGGGTACAGGAAAAATTTCCAAAGGCAGATGCAGAAGTGCATTTTAATCCATTTCTGTGGGATTCCATCGGCATAAGGCTTTATAATAAAGCCACTCTTAAGAGCAGCAAGGCTGCAAAACTTCTCCCAGTAGGCAGAGTAGTCTATGAATCGATTACCAAGAGAAGTGAAGCACAGAACCATCCCAGTTACACTGAGCCCCCACGACAGAGAGAGGGGGAAGGGGCTAAGGCTCCCTCCGTCCCACCAGTGTCCACAGAGTCACTGCCACTTAAAAGATCACTGATGGATACCCAGCCAGAGGTGGGGACAACCTCAGATGCTAAAGGATCCCCTAAACTTTTGGAGGCTTTGCCCGTAGACAGAGGACCCCATGAAATGCTGGAGAACAGTGAGGGGAACAGTACTGGACTCATGCTGCATGAATGTGAAAAACAAGGTTCACTTTCTATGTAAATTTTAAGAAATAGGTTTAATAAAAGATAAGACAATTAGGAGATAGAAAAAAAGCAAGATACGGCCGGTCGGGTGACTTGGCATTTAGCCAAGTCCACACCCTGCTATTTCAGAGATTTTCTTTAAACACCCTTCCTATTGTATCAATCTGTTGAATATTCATATTTTTCCATAAACTAGTTTCCGTATTCCTGGAACTGTTTTGCATGGCCCCTCCTTGGGTCTGCCTTTTTAGAGCTGCGTGTTTCTGGGCTGTGTCTTCATTATCACCTCCAGCTTGGGGCCTTGGTCCGTGCTTTCTTCAGATGGGAGATGCTGATAGTTGGTACATCAATAGCCAGGTCTTCTTTACATGTTCACTGGATGCTATCCCAGCCAAACAGTTTAAGCATACTCTATCACTACTACTACTACGCCTAATTTTGTTTACTAAGAGCAGAAATAAAAACTTCCATCCTTACCACAAAGTTATTAATCATACAGCACAAATCTTGCGAAAAGCCAGCTTTATAATATGCATTTATAACAACGAACAAAGCAGAGAGGGTGAGACGGGCGGTGCAGCCCCCTCACACGAGCCCCTCGAGTTGTGTTGCAGCACAACACGAACTGCGCCGGACCAGCCGCTTCTGTTACTGCACTCTCTAATACTTGAAATGTGCAGCAACAGCTGACTCACAGTTGGGTTCATGACAACAAATCAATCTAAGTTACAGGTTTCCTGGACTCAGAAGCAGAGATGTGGAAACCGCTGGACGTCTGCAAAGCAGGTGCATGATCACAAGCAAAGGACCCGAAAGAAAAGCAGCAATCATTTATTCTTTCGTTGTGCAGAAACCTATTACACTACAGGGAAAAGACCTACTGTCACAAAATAGAAGTGGATTGTTAACTGGAGTAATTTAATATATTTAGTCTGAGTTAAGTTATATTTTAGTATTCTGTTAATATTAAGAGTAATTTCTGTATAGTTTGTTTTAGGTTTAGGCCTTGTTAAGTATAAGTTAAATCTAGGATTAAAATTTATAACATTTAAGTGATAATTGATTTATATTTCATTAATATAAAGCTTATTGCATGTAGGTTTTAAATTATCCTAGGTTTTGTTAAAATATGCTTATCTAACTTAAAGTTTACTTGTTTTTTTTTCTTAGAAATAAGACAGCTTCGACTGAAACAGCTGTCATGAAACACTGAAAAGCTTGTTTATGAATGGAAGAAGACACAATTTTACATCGTGGTTATTATTGGTTGTAAGCTGTGTTGGTTGTTTTTTTTTGTGTGTTTTGTCTTAGGGTCATAAGTACATTATAGTTTAGAAAAGTGTAATCTCAACTTCTTAGGATGACTAGTGCTGGTATATTGATTACATCATGTGATTGGTTATATTTCTATATTTAAAGTTGGATTCTTATATGTTTTAACATCTCTTTCTGTAATTATCTAAAAGATACGTATCATTTCAGGATCCTTCCTTATGTTCCTTAGTTGCTTAAGCATTTCATAACTACTGTTGTTAAAAGCTTTGTTTTAAAATGTATTAAGGGATATCAGTCTAGTATAAAGCCAGGGTCTTGGCCATGCCTTGACTTTACTAGATGGGATGTTTTTACCAACAAACCCAGATGTTTTCTGCACAAGAAAAAACTAGATACGAGTCACTTTGACTCGACAATTTGAACTTATGAATATGACAGCTGAACCAACTTTTGGAGTTAACCTGAGAACCTTGCCCAGGAAAGGATATCCAGGTCCTCACTGGAAAAGAATTTTTCAGCTGTTGCAGAATCTGGGACAATGAGGCAGTATTTTGGTAATTAACAATCATTCAATTTCACGTGCGTAATTCTTAATAGTCATTAATTCTGTCATCTGAAATATTCTTAGTTGTTGTATCTGAATTTTTTCCTGATCATTTCCAGTTTTAGCAAGAGTTATGTATTTTTCCATCACGGTGCATGCTCTCTATTAACCTGTGGCAAAGAGCTTGTTTGTATTTGTGCAGATACAGAAGCCAAGTGAATTCCTGCCATGACTGTGAAGTCACATCAAGCACAGAGACTCTGCCAACTCCAAGGGTGGAGAAGCAAGCACACAGACATGAACTGCACAGAGACTGTGGTTGATGGCAGACATCTCCTGTCCCACATGAAAAACTGTAAACCTTGGGTTTTGTGTCAATGTAAAAAGTCTGGGAATCATTGGTATCGTACAGCTCTATTGGCACAGGCATGTGTACATCATATTATGATTTAGAACCCAAACAATGCAGTCAAAGTGGCCTTCCTTGTTCAAGCAAGAGGGGAGGAAAGGATGATGCCCAAAAGTCAAGCAGCTCAGCTTGCAGCCAGCATGGAGCTGGCCTCAGGTCCCGCAGCCCTTTCTCCAAGCAGGACACCTCCTTGCTGCAAGAAAACTGCCTTTGGGGCACTGTCCCTTCTTGTCCCACAGCAGCTGATCCAAGGGGTGCTTGGAGTGCTGCCCTGGCCCTGGCCCTTGGGCTCAGCTTGGCCACGAGGCCGATCACCCCAAGGAGGGGGTTTGGTTTGGCTCTAGGACAAAGCAGAGGGAAATGTTCATGGCAAGAAGGCAAGAGGATTCTGAGATTACCATGAAGTGAGGGAGTTGCTGAGCGATGGCCAAAGTAATGTGCTTTATTTCACCACATTTGAGAGCATTTGGATACCGTTGTCTTCATTGGGCTTGAGAGCATCATCATTGGAACTGCATTTTCTGGAGAGCCCTGAAAAAGAGCCTTTAGTTCTTCGAAACTGCAAAGCCGCTGTGGTCCTTCCTGCACAAGGAAGTAGCCTAACGCGTGGCCAGCTCGGACAGTACTTCCTGCTTGGTGATTCTCTGCCATGCCTCAGGGATTTCTCCTTTGCCCTGAAATTTCCCATTGTACAAATCTTCCAGCTCTGTCCGGAAATGAGACACAAACCATTTCCAGTACGCCTGCGTGGATGAATCAGGAAGAATGTTCCAAGTGGAAACAGGAGGTCCAGCATCACGGTATGTCTTGTATGGGAACCATTCGCCACCATCAAACTTGAATCTGAGATCAGTTGTGACAAGGCTGGAACAAATATCAATGACCAGGTGGTCTGTCCCATCCCACATGGTTCCCATCAAAGTCCGTGGACGATGGAAGATCAGCTGATGGTCTCCATCATGCCCCTGGATGGTGTTTGTGCACACAGCCCCACAAAAGGGACACTGTGCCCAGCACCCCGAAAAATGCTCTGCCAGGATGGTGTGAGGCTGCCTTGAAAACAAGCTCATGTCAGGACCAGCAAATTCTTTCAGGAGCCTGTCCCTCAGGTCTTCCACAGCTTTTGCCATAGCACTGCTCAGGAACTCAATGTCTGTGACCTCCTGGTGCTCGATGCCCTTCAGGTCACTTCTGGGCAAGTTGATCACCTCTGCCAGTTCCCTGCAAAATTCATCCAGCCAAAGAGAGACTTTGTCTTCTCTGTCTTTTCTGTCTTTGACAATTTGGGTTGATAAAGAAACAGCTGACATAATGTTTCGATACAGAAGATCAAGTGAGGAACATAAAAACTTCTCCAGCCTCCTGTTCCCATCTAAACAGTGACTCTTCACTCGTGTCTCAATGTACCTCTGAAAAAACTCTTTTGGAAACTTAAGGTACTGCTTAAAATACTCAAAATTTTCTTCTTCTGCCAGGTATCTCAGGATGCAAACTTCCAGATTGGCTCTGTCGCCCTGGAAATCTGTTGATTTGCCCTTCATGTCATCTGCAATATTTTTAGCTGTCCTCTCATAGACCTCCTGGTGAAGAGCTGCTTCAATCTTGTTACAAAGGAAAACAGCAAAAGTTGTGATCGAAGTGGCTCCTTGGCAGGAAATCTGGAAACATTGGAAGAAATCTTCTCTCTTGCTGTTCAGGTACATGACTGGGTCATTTGCCCTTTGGAACGCTTCGTGCATGGCTTTAAACCTCTCTGCTGCCATTTTGCACAGATACAGAGACAAATCTATGCTGTATTCTTTGTTAAAAGTACATTTTGCATCGTTGGGGACAGACTTCACACCTTTCTGTACTTCATTGAGAATTTCATGAATAAAGCTTTGACTGTAATCACGTTTCTCCTGCTCCTTCTTATCAATATTTGCCTTCACACTTGCTATAATCTTTTCTGTGATGTGTTGAAAGTTGATCACATCAGCACTGAAAAAGCTCCTGGGATCTGGAAAAGAGCGAAAATAGTTTTTCTTCGTGATGTGTTTCTCCTTGTTAAAAGAAAATCCTCTGCCTTTGGGAAATGACCTGATACGTTCATGAAAACCTGGCTCCTTGAAGTGCTCTAGAAGGACATCTTCGATGTCTGCATCGATATCCACTCGTTCTGGAGGACGAGCAGCACGGGAGACTTCGGCAATCCACTTGTTCCAGACAAATGTAAACTTGTCCTTCAGTTCTCTCTCACTGAGGCTCTTCCCTTTCAGACTCACAGCCAACTCCCTACTCCTTCTCAGGAGCTCATCTTCATATTGCAACTTCCTGGCATCCAGTTTCCTCTGCTGCTTCTGTAGCTCAATAAGATTCTCACATCTATTCTTCATTTCATGAAGAAGAGCCTCTTTTAGTTCTTTCAGCTTCCGCTGTCTGCTTTTTCGCCACTGCACCAGTGTCTCATGGTCTTTGTCTTCCCTGAAATACTTTTCCACTTCTTTCTCAATGGCATCACTTGTCTCTTGTACCAGCCCTTCCAGGTGTTCTCTGGTGACATTCTGCAAGTCCCCATTCCGAATTTTGTTGTCCAGTCTAAGCTGTACTTCTAAGACGTGACTCCTCAGCCTCCAGGTCCACTGACTAAAGGCACTTTCCAGTTTCCTGTAGGCAGCAATCTCCAGGGAATTCTTGAAGCTGAAAACAAAGTTTTCATTCAGCAAAGCATTCCAGAGGTCACCAATCCGATCTTTCAGGCTCGAGAGCCTCAAAATGCTGCGCTGCGACTGTTTCTGGGCAGTCTGGAGGATTTTGCTCTTGAGTTGCTGGACGTTCTGGCTGTAGGTGGGGTTGGGTGGTGCCATTGGGGGGTTTCCTTCCCACAGGTGAGAAAAGTAGTGAATGTGCGTGTTCACATCAAAGCCAATCACATCACTGAAGGAGGAGATGTCACAGAATTCCTGCTGAGCAGCTACCACGGTCATTTCATCCAGCTTTTCCTGCAAACGCCTTCGACCTTCCATGTTCTGCTCCTTGGCAGTTATTTCTCCCACATTTTGGTGGACAAAGAGGCAGCTTGGGGAAAGATTGACTTTCTTCATCCTCAGGAAAGCCTGCACAGCAATCTGGAGAACATCTTGCATTTCTGATGGATTTTCTCCAAAGATATTGATCACGGTCAAGTTGCCAACACCAATGACAAAGGTGGCCAGCTCGTTGTCATGGTTCAGGGACTGTTTATTGGCCATCTCTATGGAACGAAGTCCCTCTGTGTCAACCACCAGCACAAAATCAAAGCCCAGGTCTTGCTGCAGCTCCTGGCCCACTGGGATCAGCTGCATAAAGGCTCCGCGGGTGCATCTCCCCGCGCTGACATTGAACTGCAGACCAAACATGGCATTCAGCAGGGTGGACTTGCCCGTGCTCTGGATGCCCAGCACCGAGAGCACAAACACTCGTTTGTCCCCCAGCCTCTCAATTAAGCTGTCAAAGATTGCTCCCACCCAGCGCAAGGGCAGGTAAGAAGCGTCCCCATCCATCAGCTCCACAGGATACCCTGAAACCATCAGCTCTGCTGCAGTTTTTGGGAGTTTGAAATAACTCTCATTCATGGAGTTCATTTGATCCAGTGCTTCATAAATCTGCCCTACCTCTCTCAGAAGGTGCTCCAGGCCTATGGATGAATTGTTGATTTCATCAGAGAGGGCATCGAAGTTACTCCGCAATTCAGCATTCACACTGCTTTTTTCCTTGCTTTTCTTTTGTGCCAGGATTTCAGACCATAACTTGTGATAGTCTCTCCTCAGTTCTTCAAGGCGACCGCAGGACAGCTCACTCATAAAGACCTTCATCCACTGCAGGAAGTATTTCTTGGTATCTGCTGGCTGGGTCTGGAGAAAGCTGAGGAATGATTTCATCAGTGGGTTGAGAGGGAAAGCTTGATCAAGTTGCTTTCGTCTTATTGCTTTTTTCTCATTTTCAATTTGGCTGCGATGATGCTCAATGCTCTTGTCTCCCTTCTCCTGCAAGCGAGTGAGTTCTTTGTCGTTTTGACACCACTCGTTCCACAGTTTTCCTTGAAGTGGCAGCAGCTGGGATTTGATCTCAGACAGTTTGTTTTTCTTCAGAAGGTCCACCAGCTCTTTGGCCTTTGCTTTGGCTGTCACACACGCGGGTTTGTCTACATCCACTATGAATCCATGCTGGCGAGCTTTGTCCACACAGGCATCTAGGCTGAAAGATGAATTAGACTGTTCCAGGAGATTCCCAATCTTCTTGGTCAGCTGGTCAATCAGTTCTGCTTCCTTTCTGTTCTTGATCCCTATTTTTATGGTTTTGCTGGATCGTCCCGCTGCAACATTCTCTTTTTCTGTGAGAAGACAAACTAATGGCCTTTGTGACTTCCACAGGCTCTGCAGAAGCTCTTTCCCCCTGCTGTCCATGTGCTCCAAGTCGGACACAAGAGCCACATTGACAGCAGATATCTCCTGCAGGAACTGCAGCTGTGCTCCATGATCCCTGGCGTCTCCACGCAGGTTACAGAAAGCCACGCAGCACTCAAAGGTGTCATCGGGGCTCCCGCGGGGGCAGTACCAGGCGATCTCCACCACCCCTTCCATCAGCAAATGATCCCTGGTGCTTCCTCTGCACTCGCGGTGGAAGAAAGTGTCGTGTTTGCGTCGGCTCAGCAGAGCGTTCAGGAGCTGAGACTTGGAAGAGGAGGCCGAGCTGCCAATGCGGATGAAGGACACGATGGGTGTCTGGGCCTGAAAGATGAGTTTGTTGTTGTAACTCTTTGTTCCAGACTGATTTCCTGACTTCCCTGACTCTTTCCAGCTCCTTTGGATTTGGCTGAGGGCGTAGAGCGGGAACTCGATGTGTGAAGTGCACGGGTTGGGCACCAGCAGAGGCAGCGCCAGTTGGCAGAAGGCCAGCTTGGTTGCAAGGGTCTGTCTCAGGAAGTCATCAGCACAATGGAAAATGGCCATCTGCAGGTCCATGGGGTGCACATGGCTGTCCCTGCTTCCATGTTCAGGGCCTGTTTCCGTCAGATTATCAAGGAAGTTTTCAAAGGACTCTGATGACTCATCCTCTTGCTCTGTAGTTTCTGAATTGGGTGCAAGGCCTGGGTTGTTATCACCAGAGCACGTCAGGTACCTCACCTGGTAATCCACGGTTAACAGCTTTTGCAAGAAGTATAATGGCAGTTCCTTGTCCTTGCTGGGCTGGCTGTCCTGCAGAGATGTCTTGAAGATAGTGCAGAAATCTCGCATCCCCATTTTTCTTGGGTAGTGACTTTCCAGTCCAAGGCGCTTGAGCAACTGGAGGAACTCCTGGTTTGCAATGGCTTCATTTGCTTTGGATTGTCTGATGTCTGACTGGGACTGGGATGGACTGGGGGCCTCAGGTGTTGGAAAAGTGTCTTCCAGGTCTCTGACTATGTTCTGCATCCTCTGTTCATCCCATTTCTCATCCAAGCACCCGCTGATCAAGGAATGCAAGTCCTGTTCCAGCCTCTCCCAGTCTCCGTCTCCACTGTGCTTTTGGAGGAGATTCTTTATCCGTGGGGACCATGAGCCTTTCATGTGATCTTCCATGAAAACTAAACGTTCCCTCTTTTGCTCAAGGGACAGCTCTTGACTTTCAGGTGTCACAGTCAGACCCGTCAGCAGAAGGGAGGCCTCAGCTCTGTCGGCATCTTGCTCCTTCAGGTTCACGTACTCCTCATGTGCCGCTTCCATTTGCTTGGCCATGTACTGAATTTCTGGGTGTCCAAGGAGGTGCTGGAAAGTGCTGCTTTCCGCCTGGTACCCTGTGCTGGTGGCAATCAAGAGCACCAACAGTTCCAGGTCCTTCTGGGCCCGTTCCTGGAGAGAGTGGAGTAAGGAATAAATGGCCAGGCTGCTGGTCTGGGTGGCTTCTATTTTTGCTTCATGAATGGCAGAAGCAGAGCTTCCTGGTGCATAGGTGACAGCATGGATGTGCTCCTTCATTTGCTGCAGTGTTTTGATGAGCTCTCCAAGCTCAGACACTTTGGGAGGTCTGGGAAGCACATGGTCAGTCTGGAAGATCCACTGCATAATGAAGGAAGCCTCAGGGAAGTCCTTGACAGAGTAGATATGAGGATCCAGGAGGCTTCTCAACATTACCTTGATAGAGCTGGTGTTTTCTGGAGGAGATTCCTGGCAGCTGCGCACAGTGTTCACCAGGAAGTCCTGCAGGGCTTTGTCTGACAGGCACACGTTGATCCACACACTGGGGTTCCTGGTTTTTGCATTCAGATGATCTTTTAGCTCCATCAGCATGAGCAGCTTCTCTTCATGCACTGTCACCTCCCAGTTTTTCAGAGTCCCCATGAAATCTCTGGCCTCTTGCACTGCAATTTCTATTTCCTTCCCAAAAATAGTGCCAATGCTCTGATTGGTCAGCTCTTTGTACACAGCCATGAGGGCTCTGCTCATCTGACCCACGGACTTAAAATCCCCGCTGTGATTTTTCAGGATGATGTCCCACACTGGGATCAGCTCAAAGCCACGGTCGATAACGCACCACGTTGTGTTATCAGACACGAGCCCTGTTTTCCACTGAGGAAGAGAAGCTGTGTCTGGTGGGCCCCCTGTGGTGACCACATAGAGCTGAATTGCTGTATGGGAACTGTCTCCAGCTCTCACCAGGACAGAAGTCTTTGAGCTGGATTTGGAAACATCCAGGCCCCCTGCAACACTGGCCAGGAAGCCACCCCAGCTGGCCCCAACAAAAGTGTTCAATGCTTCACACGTTTGTCGCTTTATCTCTTCTCTCTGCTCGGCTCGGAATCCTACTGTTGATGCCTTCCACCAGAATATCCCCCCAAAGTGGAGAGGACCCTGGTTTATGTGGGACCCAAACCTGCTGAAGAACCTCTCACACCTATCCAGCAGGGGGGCCTTGTCTTCCTGAGTGAAGCTCAAGAGCTGCTCCATGTCTTGCAGCTCCTGCAGAGCCGCATCCGAGAGGAGAAGCTGATGCCTTTGGAAGTGGCAGGAGGCCAGAGGGATGTACTGGTACTTGGTGGTGCAAAAGTAGCTCTGCTCAGAGTGGGACTGGTGGGTGTCCTGTGACTGTGAGGAGCTGCTGTGATCTACACCTGCTTCCAGCTTAGTCCCCCAGAATGCAGCTTGGGCAGAAACACTCATGCTGAACCCCAGCTTCTCTATGGACTTGGTGAAAGTGGATTCTGCTGCAGAGGACGAGAACTCCTTCCTCTCAAGCAGTGATCCTTGCTCTGGACCAGCGAGCTGGAATCCCTCAGGAATCTTGAGGAGCTGCTCTCGCTTTGCCAGCACATCTTCAGGTCTGCTGGTTCTGTAGATGCCCTGCAGGGCCAGTCCCCCCGACGCCTGCCTCAGCACCTCCGTGTCAGGGATGTTCTCCCTCCTGACTGCTGACAACTCCTGCTGCTCCAGCTGCTTCTGGATGCTCTCCAGCATATCTGCCAAGGGTTTCTCTGATGGTGGCCAGAACTCTTTGGGAACCTCCATGGCTTGCCACAGAGTCTCTGCTTTCTGCCTCACAGCATCCTGGCTGTGGCTGTTGAGCATTTCTGTCAGATCCTTCAGGGCTTGTTTGGCCACTTCTTGTCTTTGCTTCATCTTCTCCGAGTTTTGGGTTTGCAGCTCCTTGCACGTTTTGTCATCTGTTATTTTCAGGACTTTCTGGAGTGCCTTTTTCTCCCAGGGGTGCTGTACCTCACACTCCAACCTGAGGTAGTCTTTATATTCCAGATGTTGCAGGGCTTCTCTGCACTTGATTCCCAGGATCTGTGACACTTTGGGCAGCCAGTATCCAGCATCCAATCCTTCCTTTTCTAATTCCTCGGCCAGAAGCTGTGCCTTTGCCTCTCCCTCCTGTGTGTCCTCCTGGGAAGCCATGTCTGTGGAGGAAGAAAAGAGACTTTCCCTAAGGTGCTGTCAGAGGCCCCAGCCTCCTGGCAGAGGCTCTGCAGCAGCTGTAGCCCTGGGGATTGCTCCCAGCCGGCTGCTGGAGCCCAGCCTGGGATGGCACAAGAGCCAGGCTCTCCTTCCCAGCAGACTGGAGGTGCCTGTGGCTTTCCTGTGTGCAGGATCAACCCTGACACCGAGTGTGCATCCCAGAGACAGCACAGACACGCACACTCACAGATACATACCCACAGACACACATGATGCAAGAGGAGTATGAGTTAAGGGGTGATTGATTAGGAGTAGCAGTCTAGACAATGTATCTTGTTTAATATTTACTGTGCTTGTAAAAGCCAGATGAGGGAATGCAAGGCTATGATAAGGAAGACTCCTTGGGCCCCTAAACTGGCCAACACTGGCCTTAAGGCTTGGATTGAGTCCATGGGACCAGGGAGCCTGTGTAAAGAGGCAAGGTGAGGAGTTCAACCCTGAAGAAGACTTCTTACTTCACCCACCCCACTACCACCAGACAACAACCAGAGAGCCCTGTGCAAGTGCAGAAGGACTTTAGCTCATTATATTACAAAGCAAGCCTAGGCACAGCTAGGTAATGAATATATGTAGGCATATTGTAAAACTTAATGCATATGTGATACATTAGAGAATAAATAGAAGGACGAGTGTCACTGGAAGTGCACATGCCTTTAGAGGAGCTCTCCCTCACGCGTCTCAGTGCTGAATAAAAACATACCTACTTTACAACTTTCACGAGTTGTGGAGGTCTTCCGTGTATCACACACAGACTCAGTCAGTGTTATAACCTGCCCTGAACAAGGTCCTGCCTTCACCATGGCCCACATTCTCCCAGCAAACACCTCAATCCACAAGTCCAGACAGCCAGGGGCATTCTTGGCTCCCTGGAACACTGGCAGAGCGCCTGTGCCCATCCAACAGCCCTGCCTGCATCCTGCACCCTCTGCCCAGCCCCACGCCTGCCCTGCTCGCTGCCTGGCCCAGCCTGCTGCTCCCAGCACCCGCAGGCAGCGCTCACACGCTCCCCCCGGGGGCACCCCACACTCCCCAGACACACTCCCCCCACGCCCGGCACGGCCACAAGGCTCTGAGCTCTGCTCCTGCTCCAGCTGCCACAGCAGCCCCTCCCTCGCCCCACTCACGCCTCTTGCCAGGAGCTGCTTCCTGGCACACTCAGGGGGCCCAGCCCAGTGCAGGGGCAAAATCCACCTTGTCCGTGCCCACAGCTGCACCTGGGGCATCCTGGTGGCCCATCAGGAGACACTGGAGACTTTGGGAGCCCACCTGGAGAGGTGCCCTCCGTGATCTGCTGCTCGTTAGCACGGAGGGTCTCGTCAGCCAAGTGCCCATTGGTGGCCACACAGACACCACGGAGTCACTGAGCTTAAAATCTCTGGTGACAGGAGGAAAAGCGCCAACAAACCTTCAATCCTGGCCTGGAGGGGAGCAGAGTTCAGCCTGCTCAGGGGTGACTTACACAGGGCCCTGGGAAACGGCTCTGGAATGTGCTGGGGTCCTGTCTTGAGGATGGTTCTTATCCCAGAGCCAGGTTGGTTTTGGTTTTGGTTTGTGTCTGGAGTTGTCACTGTTCCCACCTGGACTCAGGAATATCATGATGGGTGAAGGGTGTCCCAGGATTCTGTGTGGGGTTGGGGGCCAGGGGCTGCTCTTCCTTCCAGCAGAGGTGACCAACACAGGGGCCATGGGCCACAGTGGGTCTGACCTGAGATCCTGCTGCCCTACGGTTTTTTCCTTTCTTTCTCCTCCTGGTATTTCCTTGCCTCAGCACTGTGACCAGGGCTTGCCAGCTTGCTTCCCTGCTCCTCTGCTGCTTGGGAGCCCAGAGCCAGTGTGTGCTGTGCTGAGACCTGGGAGCAGCCCCGGCCCCACCAGGCCTGACCTCAGGCCCAGCAATCGCCGGTGAGCTGTTGTTATAAATAACTATGTAGTGATAAGCTTTCACTACTATGTACTTGTGTAAATTACTTTGATACAGTACAGTTTGTAATCTCTTTTTAACTGCTTTTGATATAGTATCAAAGTTGTCAGCCTTTTATGGTTAATGCCATAATTCCTCTGTAGATTGTGTATTTTAGTGTCGTACATGTTCTAGTTTAAACTTTTGCAAAATCTTAAAATAGAGGATGTGTACTGTGTATTATAACATTAACTTACCCAAAAGTAGTGGTAGTTGTGAAATAATAACTGATGACTTTATTTCTCTAACTAACTGACAATAGTTAAACACCTAATCTTGATTGAAAGTGCTTGTAAAAATGGCAAGAACACATTAAAAAAGAAAACAGGCAAATAACACTGAAAGAGCAAGGAGGAATCCACCACTGACCCTTCAGCTATCAATAACTGTCAAGCCACAGACCAGGGGGCCTTGTTCGGAAATACAATACAAGACTCAAAATATCATCTGCACTGTGGCGCATATTTTAAGAAGATGAGGTCAAGGGTCAAACTAAGCAAAAGAATTCCTGGAAAATGTAAATGCAAAGGAATGTTTCAATATGCATTATCTTCATGAATATGCATTTGACTAATGCAATGAGAAAGTACTACAGAAAGAGTTGTTATGGCTGTGTGCTTTCTGGCAGTTTGCCAGACACTCCAGTGCTGAACACTGTCCCTTTTACTCCTTAATAAACTTGTATTTAAAGAGTGAGCCTTGTTTCTCACACTGTGAAAAGGAGCAACTCCCAGCCCAACCCCCTCTGCTTCTGCAATTGCTTCAGGGTTTTTTGCTCCACGTGGGTTCCCCACCCCGGCTCTGCAGTGGCGCTGGGAGCGGCTGCTCCCCGTGGGCTGTGCAGGGAAGACAACTCTCCTCTCCCTGTCCCCGAGCCGCCATTGCCGGCCCAGAGGCGGCCGAGCTCGCGCCACAGCGCCCCCTGCAGCCGTGGAGGAATCATCGCACCCGCCCTGCCCGGCCGGGAGCCACCAGCGCCCCTGCTGGCTGTGCCCGGAACTGCACCAAAGAGGCGGTGCCTGACAGGTGAGACAAGGCTGCCATTGGGTTTCTGGCCGTGTCTGTTGTTGCTGCTGGTGTTTGTTTCTTCTGGAATACATATATATATTCCAGTAAATACCTGTTAATTCCTTTTTCTGTGTCTTTGCCTGAAAGCCTCATTAGTTCATAGTTATAATAATACAGAGAGAATGGGAGTCATATTCTCCATTCCAGGAAGGTTCCTGCCTTGCTTGGCAGACACCTGTGTTTTAAAAAAGTACTGGTCCATCACTGCTGGTTGTGTAAAAACCCCTGAAGGACAAGGCAGTCATAGATCACAGCTACTATGGACTCAAGAGGGAAAGTCCTGCTCATCACCCTAAATTTCTTTTCACAACACATTAATACATGGAGTTGTTCACAGACAGTCAGTTTATCTGAGCTTTATGGATTTCAGGAAAGCATTTGATCCTGCCTCTTCCAGGACTCTGAGTGTGTCCCTTCCAACTCAGGCCATTCCGTCATTCCATTATTCTCACCATAACAGACCTAGTGCTTTCACTGCACACCTGCCATTAAACATTTCGGGTGTTTGACACTGACACACAACCCTGAAAGCTGTCCCAATCTAAGTTCATTTGGACACTGCAGAGATCCATTCCTTGAAAAAATCCTTCTGAGCATTCAGCTTTGTCAGAGTCTGTCCAAGGATGTGATATGCCTCACAACCGTCTCCAATGACTGAGGACTGAGACCCCAGACTCTGAAAGGAGCCCTGGCCTGGCTGAGGCGGAATGTTTGCCAAGTCTCAGAGGACTGATATGCATCTCCATGAGAACGGAGTGACAGAACAGTGGAACTGGTCACAGTGGACTGAGCCAAGGCTGCTTGCCCAAGCTGGTCCGCCCGTATCGGAGTACGGCACGTACGGTGTGCAGCTTGTCCCTGAGCACCCAACCTTGACGCAGGTGGCTCCGGTTTTGGCCGTGTGACTCTCCTTTGTCCCAACCTGGATGCAGGTGACTCCTGCTTTGGCTCTGGGCCCCTCGCTTTGCCTCAACACAAGTGGCTCCTGCTTTGGCTTGGTGCCACTCGCTTTGGTCCCCGCCTTGACCAACCTATAAAACCCTGGAGACCCCTGCTCACCTTCATGATCACCCCACTGGAGAAGAACCGTGTCTATAGGCATCTCGGCCTCGAGGACTCGTACCTCCACGTTGGTAGCTATAATCCCCTTACCCTCTTTTCTATCTTTCTTACTATTCTCTATTTTCTCTCCCACTATCGCATTTTGGTGGCACTAAATAAAGGTGCATTTTTGTTGTATTGAGTTGTCCCCCGCTGTGTCTTTTGTGCTCTGAGATCCTAAAAAGAACCATCAGGTTCCCCACATGTGTTTGCGGACCCTGACAAGCTTCCATCCCACCAAGGCCACAACACTCTTATCGATCCCAGGGACTTGGACTCAGGTAGAGATCCAAAGGCTCCTGCACCCCTCCAGAGCCTTCAGGAACAGCTTTCCCTGCAGATTTGGGCAATCTGTGCAAAGTCTGTGGGCTCTGATTTCCCTCACCCACCTCACAGGAGATGCTCCTGTTACTCCCAGCCTTGGCTTCCCACCAGACACAGGCAGCCGAGGGCCCCAGCTCAGGGGACACAGCACAGCAGCAGTGCCAGCCCTGGGACACACGGCACGGTGTGGAGAAGAAGATGGGAACCACCTCAAGAAGTCAGGAGGAAGAGCAGCAGGAAGGAAAGGCCCAAAATTTTAAAGGAGTAGAGCAGACAGTCAGGAGAAGGCAACCCTTGAGCAGTGAGGATTCATTCCAGGGAGCACTGGAGGCCAACCCTTCTTCCCACCGGGGAAAGCAGAAGCAGGAAAAGTCACTGGCTCGAGATAAGGGCAGTTCAGCAGCAGAGGAAAGCTGGGTGTGCGGGCAGAGCACAGGAGGGACTTCAGACACCAGTTGTTTTCTTTGGACACATGTCCAGCTCCTCCCTGGGCAGCAGAGGCTCAGTGCAGGACAACTGCTGAGGAAGGGAACTGCTGGCTCAGGGTCATGGCTGGAGCTTGTCCACTCGAGCCACTTGTCCCAGCCCTGTCCCCTCCCAAATTCTCTCCCAATAGAGCATGGCCTGCACTGGTTCTGATATGGGGGACGTATAAAGATATGAAAATATAAGATTTTACAAACAGCTTTTGGTGATTCTGTAGAAGTAAAGAAACAGCTTGTACTGAGAACATATAGAAGATTAGCTATTAACCTTACTTGTTAGGTAGTTACTAAGCACAAGTCACATAGGTAAGATCATATTGGTATCATGTTTAAACTCAGCAAAGCATGACCTAGGTATATGTCAAAAATCAATAAAACAGAATTTTGTGGCTCAAATCCAGAAAAATCATGTTCCTAATTTTTTGCAAGAGCATAGTGACCTGAAAAATAGCCAAACCTCCACTGCACCTGCCCACAAGCAAAGATCAACCTGAGGAAGACGTCGGCCTTCCTACCGAGATCCCAACTCATGAGCACAAGGAGGTGTGACAGTTAATTAGAATACGAAGAGAAAGAAGGCAGAGAACGGGCAGGTGAGGAGGTGTGGGTCTGTGGGATCAATGTGTATTTAAACCTGGACCTTGTCTTGACCAGGGACAAATGATTTGGAGGAGATATCCTCCCATTATCCCATTGGAAACAAAACATACCTGCTTTGCAATTTTCTAATTGTAAAGTCCTTATTCTACACTTGTGTTCGGTCTTAGGAGCCAGAGGCTGCCCTGCACAACACTAACTCCAGCCCAGCCACACCCTGAACCTGCCCCCAGGCACCCTTCGCAGTCCCCCCACGGCTTCCCATTGCTGCAGGAATAGGGAAAAAGCCACATGTGACTGTGTCAGTGCCCGCAGAGGGGCACTAAGCACATTCAGGGCATAACTGGGGATCGAGCTCCTCCTTGGAAGCAAACGAGGGAAGCAGCAGCAAGGCCGGCAGCAGAACCTGCCTCTGAGCCCGGCCCCGCTCCCAGCTCAGCCCCGCAGCGCACACGGCTCCCCCGAGCTCCCCCAAAGCGGCTGCCAGCAAAGGCGGCTTCCTGCAGCCCACGGAGGAGCACACAGCGCCCGCCCGCTGCCCTCACACCCCTCTGCTCCTGCCCTGCCGTCTCCCCAGCCCTGGCCAAACACCGGCAACAGGAGGCAGGAGACCGACAAGATCCCGCTGCCTGCTGCTCCCGGCCCCACAGCTCATCCCCAGGGCCCTACCTTCTCCCTCCGTGCCCGCAGCTCCTGGGACGGGACAAGCCCAGCACGGCCCCTTTTATGCAACTGTGGCTCTTAACTGGGTGCGGCTTCCCCATGAACAGGGGCAGGGGGATAATTCCAAGAAATCAGGCTTTTTACTGTAGCACAGTGTCAAAACCACACTTTTGGAATCAGCATATTTGAACTATAGTACCAATTCCCTGCCCAGTCGTGGTCTGGGTTGGCTCACACACAACTCTCAGATCTTTGCACAGACCTTTGTCCTTGAACTGCTGTGCTGTTCCTGGAGGGCAGCTGAGGCTCTCAGCCCTTCCCGGGGCTGGGGCTCCATCAGGATAGGACAAGGGGGAGCACAGCAGCATTGTTATATATTTACGGTTTTCTTACTGTTACATCATGCAGACGTTTGCTTCAGCAGTGAGAAAACTGTGGTGATTGTGGTGGTGCATTCCCCCACCTCCCTCCTTTCCAGGCTGCAGTGGGATCTGAGAAAATGCTTGTTGGGCCTTGGCCTTGAGAACAGCACCTGGGCTCAGCTCTTCCTGACCTTAGCAGAAACACTGTCTGCTCCCAGGAAGTGCTAACAAGCGCCTGCTTTTCTTATGACCAGCCTTGGGAAATATTCCTCTGGTCTGAATGGCAAAGCATCCCAGTTCTCACACTTTGAAAAAAGTGCTGGTCCAAAACTCTGGCCACTATGAAATATTGTTATGACTGAACCCCTCTCTCTTCCAACCCTATAAACAGCAAAATGAGACCCTTTTTTGCCCTCCTGGAACCACAGTGGGCTGTCACCAGCCTGCTAGCTGCCCCACAGCTCATCCTCAGGGCCCTACCTTCTCCCTCCGTGCCCCCAGCTCCTGGGATGGGACAAGCCCAGCACGGCCCCTCTTTATGCAACTGTGGCTCTTAACTGGGTGCGGCTTCCCCATGAACAGGGGCAGGGGGATAATTCCAAGAAATCAGGCTGTTTACTGTAGCACAGTGTCAAAACAAAACCACACTTTTGGAATCAGCATATTTGAACTATAGTACCAATTCCCTGCCCAGTCGTGGTCTGGGTTGGCTCACACACAACTCTCAGATCTTTGCACAGACCTTTGTCCTTGAACTGCTGTGCTGTTCCTGGAGGGCAGCTGAGGCTCTCAGCCCTTCCCGGGGCTGGGGCTCCATCAGGAAAAGGACAAGAGGGAGCACAGCAGCACTGTTATATATTTATGGTTTTCGTACTGTTACATCATGGAGAAGTTTGCTTCAGCAGTGACAAAACTGTGGTGATTGTGGTGGTGCATTCCCCTACCTCCCTCCTTTCCAGGCTGCAGTGGGATCTGAGAAAATGCTTGTTGGGCCTTGGCCTTGAGAACAGCACCTGGGCTCAGCTCTTCCTGAGCTTAGCAGAAACACTGTCTGCTCCCAGGAACTGCTAACAAGCTCCTGCTTTTCTTATAACCAGCCTTGGGAAATATTCCTCTGGCCTGAATGGCAAAGCATCCCTCTTCTCACACTTTGAAAAAAGTGCGGTCCAAAACTCTGGGCAGTATGAAACATTGTTATGACTGAACCTCTCTCTCTTCCAACCCTATAAACAGCAAAATGAGACCCTTTTGAGTTCTCCTGGAACCATAGTGGACTGTGACCAGCCTGCTCCCGGCCCCACAGCTCATCCCCAGAGCCCTACCTTCTCTCTCTGTGCCCCCAGCTCCTGGGATGGGAGAAATCCAGACGAGCTCACCCAGCCCCGGCTCTTTTGAAAGGAGCTGTTTCCCCTTTTATGGGGGCAGTGGGGGAGCAACTACTGCTTTCTGTAAGTCATATGTTCTCCTGCAGCAGTGTGAATGTGAAACTGCTGCTGCCTGGCTTGGGGTGAAAAATTGTGGATGCTGAATATGAGACATCAGGCAGCAGCACAGTGTCTGTGTGAAACTAAGTCCCACACATTTCTCATACTGGGCTGAGATATTGTGGCCTGAGAAATTGGAAGGAGGAATTTAAACAGTCCTTGGAAAAAGTAAAACAATTCTTGCCAGTGTTGTTTATCTCCCTGTTGTTTACTTGCAAGAAAGGATTGAGGGGTGTTGTTCCTAACTGTCTGATGATTGTAATGTATTGGTTTGCTGCCAGTGAAGTTTTACTCTATCAGAACTGTCGATACACAAAGATTCCAAAGAGTAAAGATCTCTTGCACTTGCTCACAAGCCTGTGAGTCTGTGTGTCGTTTCTACCAAAGTGACAAGAAGTGTTTCTGGTGAGAGGTGGACTTGAGAATGTTGCAGGTCTTTTCCAACTTTAATGATTCTACTTTTCCATGAAAGGCAGAAGGAACTGGGCAGAGCCTGGGGCTCCTGGCTGGAAACCATCCACCCTGCTCCCCTTATCCTGGATCATGGAATCCCAGAACTGGACATCCTGTGCCAAGGCCTGTCCACCCTTACAGGGAGGAACTCCTTCCCAAGATCCCATCCAACCCTGCCCTCTGGAAGTGGGAAGCCATTCCCTGCGTCCTGACCGTCCACCCCTTTTCCCAACTCCCTCTCCAGCTCTCCTGGAGCCCCTTTAGGCCCTGCAACGGGCTCTCAGCTCTCCCTGGAGCCTTCTCTTCTCCAGGTGAGCACCCCCAGCTCTGAGGAGAGGAGGGATGGGGAACGATGTTTGTTGGTGCCATCACATCAGCTCTGTGCTCTCAACAACCCAGGGACACCAGAGACAACCTCCAAAGCCTTCAGCCCCAGAGCTCGTGCAGGCCGGGGAGATTCCCTGGGCTGCAGCAAGGCCAAAAGATGGAAGATGGGAAACAGGGACCCCCAGCACAGCTCCTGCAGCCACAGCCATCCTGGCAAACCCAGAGGATCCATTCATAATACCCCGGGGACAACAAGGTCCAGTCCCTTGGCTCAGGGGTTGCCACCTGCAGCTCCCATCACATTTTCCAGCACAGGGAGAGGGCACAGATGGTGCCAGCAGCCAGGATCTGGGGTGCCAGGCCATGGGGCCAGGCTGCTCCCAAAATCTCCCTCTGCTTTTGGCACAGAAGAAACTCTGATGCTCTGGGGGGTGGTTTTCTCCGTCAGCACTGGCACAAGGCTATGGGACCCCCTGGAGCAGGAAGCCACAGGGCAGGAGGGAAATGCCCTGGCTTTGGGGTGAGGGGGATAAAAGGAACACCAGGAATGGGGTGTTCTTGTTGGAAATGATACAAATTTTTGTGTAACTTGGAAGTAGCTTTGTCTGCAATGGAAAACACTTTGGAATACTCAGTAGTGACCCTAAGCGAGGTGACTGAATCCAGGGCTCCAGTGCCAGATGTTTCAGTGCACAAGGATGAACTGGTTGCTCTAATGGGGGCATTGGAACTGAGTGAAAGAAAGTGAACATCTGGACACATTTTTTTGGTGTGGGGCATGCCCTGGAGAGAAAGTGGATTGGTATCAGCACAAGGTACCTCGACCAAACGTGGGACACAAATAACACACTGACTGGAAGAAGTACAAAAACCAGCTGAGGCTGTGCTATACAACGCATCAGACTGATACTGAAATCAGCTGGAAAGAAACTTTCTAACAGAGTTTTGAGTATTAGGAAGCAGCCACTCTTAACTGCAGCTCTGGTCATTTGGGGGATACTTCCTCCAATCAACGCTGTCGAGTGTTGGATGAACAGAGCTTTTATCATACCCACTGACAGCATATTCATCAGCTGTTCCCGCTTCCTTGACTTTATTTTACACAGCCACACCCCTTACCAGAATGCTTATATGGTTCTTTGGGGGTCTCTTTTCAATGTCCAGTGTCCTTTTCAGGGCCATTTTCCTTCACTCCTACTTTTGGTCAAGGGCAGAACCCTTGCTTTGCATACCTCCTGCTTTGTCAGCCTTGCAGAGCTGAGCTGGCACCCTGCTCGCATTCTGCATGACTTCTCTTTGCCTGAGTTACACCCTTTATCTGTTTCTCCAAGGCTGTGCTGTTCTCCTGTCCCTGTCTAGTGCCTCCTTTTCTTGGGACTAAGTTCCTTTTGCGATCCAGTCCCTTAAGATTTACATTTCCTTTTGGAGTGTAAGGCATTCAAACAACTGCAGCACTGGAAATTGATGCAGGCTAAAACCATACAGTAATTATTACGGCGGTGATTATAAACAAATGCTTTACCAAGTCCAGCCGGGTGCCCAGGAAGGAAGTTTGGTCCAGATTTCTTCAAATCCCCAGGAGGTGGCATCTTGAGCTATGCATTGTAAAATTTGGGTTTGTTTCCACATTTCCTGGACATCTGTAGCCACTCTCCCACTTTGATCAATGGATACACAGCAACTGGAGTTAATGACAGTGCATATTCCTCTTTGGGATGCTGGAACAAGGTCTAGAGCCATTTGGGTTTGTAAAACAGCTTGTAACAAGCTCTTGACTTCTTCCCAAGGGGCTCTGGCCCTTTTAATTCTGTTTTAATTCTGGAACAAGGTAGCCATGATTGTGCTGTGTCCAGTTTCAAGGCAGTAAAAGTTGTCAGCAGTACCTGGAA
>JACEWE010000118.1:0-47107 GCA_014839755.1 Sylvia borin
GGATGGGTTTTTTTTGGGAATCTCGGGTTTTTTGGGATTTGGGTTTTTTGGGATGGGATTTTTGGGAATCTCGGGTTTTTTGGGATTTGGGGTTCCCCCCGGGGGGGTCTCGGGGGGTCCCCGGTTTTTGGGGTCCCCCTGACGCCCCCCCAGCCGCGCCACCAGCCTGGAGCTGCCCATGGCCATGCGCTTCCGGCACCTGAAGAGAACGGCCAAGGAGGCGGTGGGCGTGTACCGGTGAGTGGGGACACCTGGGGACACCTGGGGACACCTGGGGACACCTAAAATACACCTGGGGACACCTGGGGACACCTGAGACACACCTGGGACACACCTGGGGACACCTAGGGACACCTGAGACACACCTGGGGACACCTGGGGACACCTGGGGACACCTAAAATACACCTGGGGACACCTGGGGACACCTGGGGACACACCTGGGATACCTGGGGACACCTGGGGACACCTGGGACACACCTGGGGACACCTGAGGACACTCCTGGGGACAGCTGGGGACACCTAAAATACACCTGGGGACAACTGGGACACCTGGGGATACATCTGGGGACAGCTGGGGACACCTAAAATACACCTGGGGACACCTGGGGACACCTGGGGATACCTGGGGATACCTGAGACACACCTGGGACACACCTGGGGACAGCTGGGGACACCTGGGGACAGCTGGGGACACCTGGGACATCTAAAAGACAGCTGGGGACACTTAAAACACACCTGGGGACACGTGGGGACACCTAAAATACACCTGGGGACACCTGGAACACCTGGGACATCTAGAATACACCTGGGGACAGCTGGGGACACACCTGGGACAGCTGGGGACACCTAAAATACACCTGGGGACACCTGGGGACACGCAGGGACACAGGTGGTTTTGGGGTTTTTTTAGGGATTTTTTTTTTTAATTCCTGGGTGGATTTTTTGGGGGATTTTCGCCATTTCGGGGCGGATTTTTGTGGGAATTTTTTGGGATTTTTGGGATTCTCTGGATTTTGGGTTTTTTTAGGGAGTTTTTCAGAATTTCTGGGTGGATTTTTGTGGGATTTTCACCATTTCGAGGCGGATTTTTGTGGGATTTTCGCCATTTTGGAGCGGATTTTTGTGGGAATTTTTTTGATTTTTGTGGGAATTTTGGGGTTTTTCGGGGTTTTTGGGATTCCCCGGATTTTGGGGTGACCCTGACCCCCCCAAAACCAGCTCGGCCATCCACGGGCGGGGCCTGTTCTGCAAACGGAACATCGAGGCCGGCGAGATGGTGATAGAATATTCCGGAATCGTCGTGCGCTCCGTGCTCACCGACAAGAGGGAGAAGTTCTACGACAGCAAGGTGGGAAAACCGGGAGCGGCTTTTTTGGGGGGAAAAACACCAAAAAAGGGCAAAGGAACCCCCCAAAAATGGCAGAGAAATAAAAAAATAGCAAAGGAATGGCCCCTCCCCCCCCCCAAATCCCCCCAGCCAATCAGGAGTCTCCCAAATCCCCTCTCAGCCAATCAGGACGCCCCAAATTCCACCCAAAAATTGGCAGAGGAACGCCCCAAAAAAGTGAAAGGAAAATGGCAGGAAAAGCGATGGAGAAAATCAGGGGCGGGTCCGGCCCCTACGATGTGACCACGCCCCCAAGCCTTGGCCACGCCCCCAAGCCTTGGTGATGACCACGCCCCAACCCATGACCACGCCCCCAACCCTCCCACCCAACCTTGACCCCTCTGACCCCGCCCCTTGATGATGGTGATGACCCCAACCCTTGACCACGCCCCCAACCCTTGACCACGCCCCCAACCCTTAATGATGATGGTGTCCTCAACCCTTGACCACGCCCAAACCCTTGACCACGCCCCCAACCCTTGACTGTCCCCAACCGTTAATGATGATGGTGTCCTCAACTCTTGACCACGCCCAAACTCTTGACCACGCCCAAACCCTTGACCTTGTCCCCAACCCTTGACCACGCCCAAACCCTTGACTGTCCCCAACCCTTGACCACGCCCCCAACCCTTGACCTTGTCCCAACCCTTGATGATAATGATGATGTCCCCAACCCTTGACCACGCCCCCAACCCTTCACCATGTCCAAACCCTTAACTGTCCCAAGCCCTTGACCACGCCCCAAACCCTTGACCACGCCCAAACCCTTGACCTTGTCCCCACCCCTTGACCACGCCCCAACCCTTGACCACGCTCCAACCCTTGACCATGTCCAAACCCTTGACCACGCCCCAAACCCTTGACCTTGTCCCCAACCCTTGACCACGCCCAAACCCTTGATGATAATGATGTCCCCAACCCTTGACCATGTCTAAATCCTTGACTCTCCTTAACCCTTGACCACGCCCAAACCCTTGACCTTGTCCCCACCCCTTGACCACGCCCAAACCCTTGACCTTGTCCCCACCCCTTGACCACGCCCAAACCCTTGACCTTGTCCCCACCCCTTGACCACGCCCAAACCCTTGACCTTGTCCTCACCCCTTGACCACGCCCAAACCTCTGACCACGCCCAAACCCTTGACCTTGTACCCAACCCTTGATGATCATGATGATGTCCCCAAACCTTGACCACGCCCCCAACCCTTGATGATGGTGATAACCCCAACCCTTGACCACGCCCCCAACCCTTCACCATGTCCAAACCCTTAACTGTCCCAAACCCTTGACCACGCCCAAACCCTTGATCACGCCCAAACCCTTGATCACGCCCAAACCCTTGACTGTCCCCAACCCTTGACCTTGTCCCCAACCCTTGACCATGTCCCAAACCCTTGACCACGCCCAACCCTTCACCACGCCCCCAACCCTTGACCCTGCCCCAACCCTTCACCACGCCCCAACCCTTGACCACGCCCAAACCCTTGACCACGCCCCCAACCCTTGACCCTGCCCCAACCCTTGACCATGTCCAAACCCTTGACCACGCCCAAACCCTTGACCTCGTCCCCACCCCTTGATGCTCCTCATGACCACACCCCCCTCGCCCACCTTCCCCCCTCTGACCCCGCCCCCTCCCTCCCGCCCTCCCCAGGGCATCGGCTGCTACATGTTCCGCATCGACGAGGCCGAGGTGGTGGACGCCACGATGCACGGCAGCGCCGCGCGCTTCATCAACCACTCGTGCGAGCCCAACTGCTACTCGCGCGTCATCCACGTGGAGGGCCACAAGCGCATCGTCATCTTCGCGCTGCGCCGCATCCTGCGCGGCGAGGAGCTCACCTACGACTACAAGTTCCCCATCGAGGAGCCGGCCGCCAAGCTGCCGTGCAACTGCGGCGCGCGGAGGTGCCGCCGCTTCCTCAACTGACGGGGGGGTTTGGTGTCTTCTCCAAGGGGCGCGGAGGAGGTTTGGTGAGGTGGTGGTGGTGGTTGGAGGTTCTGGAGGTGGTTGGTGGTTGGTGGTTGAGGTTTCGGTGGTGGTTTTGGTGGAGGAGGAGGTTGTGGTGGTCATCCGGGAGGTTGTGGTGGTCAACCAAGAGACCTGGAGGACAATCGAGGTTGTGGTGGTCAGCCAAGAGTTGAGGTGGTCAACCAAGAGTCATGGTGGTCAACCAAGAGACCTGGAGGTCAGCCAAGGGTCATGGTGGTCAACCAAGAGACCTGGAGGTCAGCCAAGGGTCATGGTGGTCAACCAAGGGTCGTGGTGGTCAACCACAGGTCATTGGGGTCAACCAAGAGTCATGGTGGTCAGCCAAGAGACCTGGAGGTCAACCAAGAGTCATTGGTCAACCAAGAGTCATGGTGGTCAACCAAGAGTCATTGGGGTCAGCCAAGAGTCATTGGGGTCAGCCAAGAGACCTGGAGGTCAACCAAGGGTCATGGTGGTCAACCAAGAATCATGGTGGTCATCCTGGGTCATTGGGGTCAACCAAGAGTCATGGTGGTCAACCAAGAGTTGAGGTGGTCAACCAAGAATCATGGTGGTCAACCAGGAATCATGGTGGTCAACCAAAAATCATGGTGGTCAACCAGGAGTTGTGATGGTCAACCAGGAATCATGGTGGTCGTCCCGGGTCACTGGGGTCAACCAAGAGTCATTGGTCAGCCAAGAGTCATGGTGGTCAACCAAAAATCATGGTGGTCAACCAAAAATCATGGTGGTCAACCTGGCGTTGTGGTGGTCATTCAAGAGTCTTTGGGGTCAGCCAAGAGTCATGGTGGTCAACCAAGAGACCTGGAGGTCAACCAAGAATCATGGTGGTCAACCAAGAGTCATTGGGGTCAACCAAGAGTCATGGTGGTCAACCTGGCGTTGTGGTGGTCAACCAAGAGTCATGGTGGTCAACCAAGAGTCGCTGGGGTCAACCAAGAATCATGGGAAGAAGATGTTCGGACGCTCCCGGAAGTTCTTGAGATGCCTCCAACCAACCAGAAGGTCCCAAAAATCACGAAAAGGAAACTTTGGGGTGCTCCAGAAGTTCTCGAGATGCCTCCAACCAACCAGAAGGTCCCAAAAATCACGAAAAGGAAATTTTGGGGTGCTCCTGGAAGTCCTTGAGATGCCTCCAACCAACCAGAAGGTCCCAAAACCCACGAGAACGAAACTTTGGGGTGCTCCCGGAAGTTCTCGAGATGCCTCCAACCCTCGGGAACCCCCCCGAAAAGGGACTTTGGGGTGTCCCCAGTGCCACCTCCAGCCCTGGAGACCCCTCCCCCTCCCCCCCATGGGCCCCTCCCCCAACTTCCCCAACTCGGAATGGGTCCAGCCCCTCCCCCCGCAGCGGTTTTTTTTTTTGAGGGGGGGGAGGGGCGTTTCCAGGTGATTTTTGTTTATTTTGTTTTGTTTTTTTGGGATTCGAGGGTTTTGTATTTTAATTTAAAGGCGGCGTCGGCTCCGCCCACAATAAAGACACTGATTGGACGGTTCTGGTCGGTGCGGGGGAAGGGGGAGGGGACACGGGAGGGAGGGGGCGGGGCAAAAGGGGCGGGGAAAATGGCGGGAAATGGGAAGGGAAAAAGGCGGGAAATGAGAGGGGGAAATGGCGGGAAAAGCGAAGAGAAAATGGCGGGAAAAGGCGAGAAAATGGCGGGAAATGTAAAGGGAAAAAGGCGGGAAAACTGAGGGGGAAAAGGGGAAAAAGTGAATAGAAAATGGCGGGGAAAGTGAAGGAGAAAATGGCGGGAAATGTGAAGGGGAAAAGATGGGAAAAGAAGGGAAAATGGCGGGAAAAAGAGGAGAAAATGGCGGGAAATGTGAGGCGAAAATGGGAAATTTTGAGAAGAAAAAGGTGAGAAATTTGAAGGGAAAAAGATGGGAAAATAGGGGAAATTTGAGGGGGAAATGGCGGGAAATGTGAAGGGAAAAAGGGGAAAAGTGAAGCGAAAATGGCGGGAAATGTGAGGGGGAAAATGGCGGAAAGAAGGAGAAAATGGCGGGAAATTTGAGGGGGGAAAAGGGAAAATGTGAGGGGGAAAATGGGAAATTTGAGAAGAAAAAGGTGAGAAATTTGAAGGGAAAAAGACGGGAAAAGAGGAGAAAATGGCGGGAAATTTGAGGGGGAAAAGTGGGAAACGTGAGGAGAAAAAGACGGGAAAAAGAGGAGAAAATGGCGGGAAAACTGAGGGAGAAATGGCGGGAAATGTGAAGGGAAAAAGGAAAAGTGAAGCGAAAATGGCGGGAAAGGTGAGGAGAAAAAAGGGAAAAGTGAAGAGAAAATGGCGAAAAATGTGAGGGGGAAAAGGGAAAAGTGAAGAAAAAATGGCGGGAAAAGTGAAGAGAAAATGGCGGGAAATTTGAGGGGAGAAAAGTGGGAAATGTGAAGGGGAAAATGGGAAATTTGAGAAGAAAAAGGTGAGAAACTTGAAGGGAAAAAGATGGGAAAAAAGGGGAAATTTGAGGGGGAAATGGCGGGAAAAGTGAAGGGAAAAAGGGGAAAAGTGAAGCGAAAATGGCGGAAAATGTGAGGGGGAAAAAGGGAAAATGTGAGGGGGAAAATGGGAAATTTGAGAAGAAAAAGGTGAGAAATTTGAAGGGAAAAAGGCGGGAAAAGAGGAGAAAATGGCGGGAAATGTGAGGGGGAAATGGCGGGAAATGTGAGGAGAAAAAAGGGGAAAGTGAAGAGAAAATGGCGGGAAAGGTGAGGGGAAAATGCGAGGAGAAAAAAGGGAAATATGAGGGGGAAAAGTGGGAAATGTGAGGGGAAAATGGCGGGAAAAATGTGAGGGGAAAATGGCGGGAAAAAGAGGAGAAAATGGCGGGGAAAGTGAGGGGAAAATGGGAAATTTTGAGAAGAAAAAGGTGAGAAACATGAAGGGAAAAAGATGGGAAAAGAGGAGAAAATGGCGGGAAATTTGAGGGGGAAATGGCGGGAAATGTGAGGGGGAAAAGGGAAAAATGAAGAGAAAATGGCGGGAAATGAGGGGGGAAAAGTTGGAAATGTGAGGGGGGAAAAGTGGGAAATTTGAGGGGGAAAAGTGGGAAATTTGAGTGAAAAAACTGGGAAAACTGAGGGGGAAAAGTGGGAAAACTGAGCGGGAAAAGGCAGGAAAATGAGGGGAAAAGATGGGAAAAATCAGGGGAGAAAAAGTGGGAAAACGTGAGGAGATTCGGCCAATCAGGAACCTGCAAATCCTCCCCAAAATCTGATCAAATGCTCCCTCCCCCCCCAAAAAATTCCCTCTGTCCCAAAATCCCCTCTCAGCCAATCAGAAACATCAAAATGGCCCCCAGGATTTGCCTCAGCCAATCAGGAACCCCCAAACCCCCCCAAAATCCCGCCAACCAATCAGGAGCTTCCCAAATCCCCTCTCAGCCAATCAGGACACCCCAAATTCCACCCAAAATCCCCCCCCACCAATCAGGAACCCCCAAAACATCCGAATTCCCCCCCAACCAATCAGAACCTCCCAAACTCCACCCAAATCCCCTCTCAGCCAATCAGGACGCCCCAAATCCCCCCAAATTCTCCCAAAAATCTCCCCCCAACCAATCAGGAACCCCTAAAACATAAAAGAATTCCCCCAACCAATCAGGACCCGCCCAAATCTCCCCCCAGCCAATCAGGAGCCCCCAAAATCCCCCCCAACCAATCAAGACCCCCCAAAATCTCCCAAAATCCCCTCTCAGCCAATCAAAAGCCCCCAAATCCCCCCAAAATCCTCCCAACGAATCAGGAGCCCCCAAATTCCACCCAAATCTCCTCTCAGCCAATCAGGAGCTCCCAAACCCCCCCCCCCCTCCTCCCCCAAACCCCTCCCCCCTCCCTGCCCGCCCCTCCCCCACCCTCCCCGCCCCGCCCCTCCCCCCCCTCGGGGGCCCCGCCCGGATTAATCCGCGTCCCCCCCCCACGCCCCAATTAAACCAAAATAATAATAATAATAATAATTGGGGGGGGGGATGGGGGAAGGGGCGTGGCCTCGGGGAGGGGCGGGGCGTGTCCCCCTGTGGGGACATCGCTGGGGACATCGGCGGGGACACGGAGGGGACAGCGCGGGGACAGCGCGGGGACACGGAGGTGACAGCGGCCCCTCCCCCACCCGGCCCCCCCGAGGGGCGGAGCGCAGGTTTGGGGGGGGGGGAGGGGGGGAGGGGGGGAGGGGGGACCAGTTTGGACCAGTTTAAACCAGTTTGGACCAGGGGGTGGTTTGGCCCTGTCCCGGTTTGGCCCCAGTTCCTGGTGTCACCCCCTCCCAGTTTGTCCCAGTTCCTGGTGTCACCCCCTCCCAGTTTGGCCCCAGTTCATCCCAGTTCCTGGTTTGTCCCTCTCCCAGTTTGTCCCAGTTCCCAGTGTCACCCCCTCCCAGTTTGGCCCAGTCCCAGTTTGTCCCAGTTTGTCCCAGTTCCTGGTTTGTCCCTGTCCCAGTATGGCCCCAGTTCCCGATGTCACCCCCTCCCAGTTTGTCCCAGTTTGTCCCAGTTTGTCCCAGTTTGTCCCAGTTCCTGGAGTGTCCCTCTCCCAGTTTGTCCCAGTCCCAGTGTCACCCTGTCCCAGTTTGGCCCCAGTTCCCAATGTCACCCCCTCCCAGTTTGTCCCAGTTTGTCCCAGTTCCTGGTTTGTCCCTGTCCCAGTTTGCCCCAGTTCCCAGCTTGTCCCAGTTTGGCCCCAGTTCCTGGTTTGTCCTTTTCCCAGTATGACCCAGTCCCGGTGTCACCCCCTCCCAGTTTGTCCCAGTTTGACCCAGTCCTGGATTGTCCCTGTCCCAGTTTGGCCCCAGTTCCCAGTTTGTCCCTGTCCCAGTATGGCCCAGTCCCGGTGTCACCCCATCCCAGTTTGGCCCCAGTTCATCCCAGTTCCTGGTTTGTCCCTCTCCCAGTTTGGTCCCAGTTCCTGGAGTGTCCCTGTCCCAGTTTGCCCCAGTTCCCAGTTTGGCCCAGTTTGACCCAGTCCTGGTTTGTCCCTTTCCCAGTATGACCCAGTCCCGGTGTCACCCCCTCCCAGTTTGTCCCAGTTTGTCCCAGTTTGTCCCAGTTCCTGGAGTGTCCCTCTCCCAGTTTGGCCCCAGTTCCCAGTTTTTCCCTGTCCCAGTTTGGCCCCAGTTCCTGGTGTCACCGCATTCCAGTTTGTCCCAGTTCCCAGTGTCACCCTGTCCCAGTTTGTCCCAGTTTGGCCCCAGTTCCTGGAGTGTCCGTGTCCCAGTTTGGCCCAGTTCCCGGTGTCACCCCATCCCAGTTTGGCCCAGTCCCAGTTTGGCCCAGTTTGGCCCCAGTTCCCAGTTTGTCCCAGTCTGGCCCAGTCCCGGTGTCACCCTGTCCCAGTTTGGCCCCAGTTTGTGTTTTGTCCCTCTCCCAGTTTGGCCCCAGTTCCCAGTTGGACCCTCTCCCAGTTTGTCCCAGTTTGGCCCCAGTTTCTGGATTGTCCCTCTCCCAGTTTGACCCAGTCCTGGATTGTCCCTGTCCCAGTTTGGCCCAGTCCCAGTGTCACCTTGTCCCAGTTTGACCCAGTTCCTGGATTGTCCCTGTCCCAGTTTGGCCCCAGTTTGTGGTTTGTCCCTCTCCCAGTTTGGACCAGTCCCGGTGTCACTCTGTCCCAGTTTGGCCCAGTCCCAGTTTGTCCCAGTTTGACCCAGTTCCTGGATTGTCCCTGTCCCAGTTTGGACCAGTTCCCAGTTTGATCCTGTCCCAGTATGGCCCAGTCCCAGTGTCACCCCGTCCCAGTTTGGCCCCAGTTTGTGTTTTGTCCCTGTCCCAGTTTGGCCCCAGTTCCCAGTTGGACCCTCTCCCAGTTTGTCCCAGTTTGTCCCAGTTTGGCCCCAGTTCCTGGATTGTCCCTCTCCCAGTTTGGCCCCAGTCCCAGTTTGTCCCTGTCCCAGTTTGTCCCAGTCCCAGTGTCACCCTCTCCCAGTTTGTCCCAGTTTGACCCAGTTCCTGGTTTGTCCCTGTCCCAGTTTGGCCCAGTTCCCGGTGTCACCCCATCCCAGTTTGGCCCAGTCCCAGTTTGTCCCAGTTTGGCCCCAGTCCCAATTTGTCCCTGTCCCAGTATGGCCCAGTCCCAGTGTCACCCCGTCCCAGTTTGGCCCCAGTTTGTGTTTTGTCCCTCTCCCAGTTTGGCCCCAGTTCCCAGTTGGACCCTCTCCCAGTTTGTCCCAGTTTGGCACCAGTTCCTGGATTGTCCCTCTCCCAGTTTGGCCCCAGTTCCCAGTTTGATCCTGTCCCAGTTTGTCCCAGTCCCAGTGTCACCCCGCCCCAGTTGGACCCTCTCCCAGTTTGGCCCCAGTTCCCAGTTGGACCCTCTCCCAGTTTGGACCAGTTTGGACCAGGGGGTGGTTTGTCCCTGTCCCAGTTTGGCCCAGTCCCGGTGTCACCCCGTCCCAGTTTGGCCCCAGTTCATCCCAGTCCCTGGTTTGTCCCTTTCCCAGTATGACCCAGTCCCAGTGTCACCCTGTCCCAGTTTGGCCCCAGTTCCTGGACTGTCCCTGTCCCAGTTTGGCCCAGTTCCCAGTGTCACCTTCTCCCAGTTTGGCCCCAGTTCGTCCCAGTTCGTCCCAGTTTGGCCCCAGTTCCTGGTTTGTCCCTCTCCCAGTTTGGACCAGTTCCCAGTTTGATCCTGTCCCAGTTTGTCCCAGTTCCCGGTGCCACCCTCTCCCAGTTCATCCCAGTTGGTCCCAGTTCATCCCAGTTGGTCCCAGTTCATCCCAGTTTATCCCAGTTTGTCCCAGTTCCCCCCCCCCCGGTTCCGGTTCCCACGGGAAAGGGGCGGGGCCAACTTCTGGTGGGCGGGGCCTGAGTCCAAACTGGGAACTCAAACTGGGATCTGGACCCCAAACTGGGAATTCAAACTGGGAACTCCAACCCCAAACTGGGAACTCCAGCCCCAAACTGGGACCCCAAACTGGGATCTGAACCCAAAACTGGGACCCCAAACTGGGAACCTGAACTGGGAATTTGAACTGGGATCTAGACTCCAAACTGGGCCCCCAAACTGGGAACCCCAACCCCAAACTGGGAATTCAAACTGGGACCCCAAACTGGGACCTGGACCCCAAACTGGGACCCCAAACTGGGATTTTAGCCCCAAACTGGGACCCCAAACTGGGAACTGAGCCCCAAACTGGGACCCCAAACTGGGAATTCAAACTGGGAGCCCGACCCCAAACTGGGACCCCAAACTTGGACCCTAAACTGGGATCTGGACTCCAAACTGGGACCTCAAACTGGGACCTGAACCCCAAATTGGGAACTCAAACTGGGAATTCGAACTGGGACCCAAACCCCAAACTGGGATCCCAAACTGGGACCTGAGCCCCAAACTGGGAATTCGAACTGGGAACGAGGCCCCAAACTGGGACCCCAAACTGGGAATTCAAACTGGGATCTGGACCCCAAACTGGGACCCCAAACTGGGACCCCAAACTGGGAACCCAACCCCAAACTGGGAACTACAGCCCCAAACTGGGATCCCAAACTGGGACCTAAAACCCAAACTGGGATCTTAAGCCCCAAACTGGGACCCAACCCCAAGCTGGGAACCCCAACCCCAAACTGGGAATTTAAACTGGGAACGAGGCCCCAAACTGGGCATTTAAACTGGGACCCCAAACTGGGAACTGAGCCCCAAACTGGGAACCCCAACCCCAAACTGGGAATTTAAACTGGGAACCCAACCCCAAACTGGGAACCCGAACCCCGAACTGGGCCCCCAAACTGGGCCCCGCCCCTTTTCCCATCACCCCCCGCGGGGTTTCCCGAGGTCACCGAGCTCCGGGCCGGGGTGGGGGAGGGGCGGGGCGCCGCCCGCTAATTAAGGCCAATTAACGCCCTCGTTAATGAGCCCGAACCGCCGGGGCGGGTTGGGCCCGATGACGTCATCATTGCGAAAGGGCCCCGATGGGGCGGGGGGAGGGGAGGAACCCAAAATGACCCAAAATGGCCCCAAAATGACCCCAAAATGACCCCAAAATGACCCAAAATGGCCCAAAATGGCCCAAAATGACCCCAAAATGACCCCAAAATGGCCCAAAATACCCAAAATTACCCAAAATGACCCAAAATGACCCCAAAATACCCAAAATGACCCCAAATACCCAAAATGACCCCAAAATGACCCCAAAACACCCACAACGGTCCCAAAATGACCCAAAATGGCCCAAAATGACCCAAAATCACTCAAAAATATCCCAAAATGATCTCAAAATGACCCAAAATGACCCAAAATGGTCCCAAAATACCCCAAAATGGTCCAAAACCCCAAAATACCCGAAATTACCCCAAAATGACCCCAAAATTGTCCAAGCCTCCCCCCAAATGACCCTAAAATTATCCAAAATGATCCTAAAATGACCAAAAATTATCCCAAAAGACCCCAAAATGGCCCCAAAACACCCAAAATTATCTCAAATGACCCCAAAATTGACCCCAAACTCCCCAAAACGCCCCAAATTCTCCCAAAATTCCCCAAAATTTACCCCAAACTCCCCAAAATGCCCCAAAAATCCCCCAAATTTACCCAAATTTACCCAAAATTGACCCCAAACTCCCCAAAATTCCCCAAACTCCCCCAAAATTGACCCAAATTCCTCAAAATTTACCCAAAAATTCCCTCAAACTCCCCAAAATGCCCCTAATTCCCCAAATTTACCCCAAAATTTGCCCCAAACTCCCCAAATTTCCCCAAAATTCCCCAAAAATTGACCTCAAACTCCCCCAAAATTGACCCAAATTCCCCCAAATTCTCCAAAATTGACCCCAAAATTGACCCCAAACTCTCCAAAATGCCCCAAATTCCCCAAAATTTGCCCCAAATTCCCCCAAATCTCCCCAAAATTCCCCAAAATTCCCCAAAAATTGACCCCAAACTCCCCAAATTTACCCCAAAATTGACCCCAAACTCTCCAAAATGCCCCAAACTCCCCAAAATCGACCCAAATTCCAACCAAATTCCCCCAAAATTCCCCCAAAATTTACCCCAAACTCCCCAAATTCCCCCAAAATGCCCCAAGTTCCCCCAAATGCCCCGAATATCCCCAAAATTCCCCAAAATGCCCCAAAAAATGACCCCAAATTCCCCAAATTTCCCCCAAAATTGACCCAAATTCCCCAAAATGCCCCAAAATGCCCCAAATTCCCCCAAAATTGACCCAACACTCGCCAAAATTGACCCCAAATCTCCCCAAAATTCCCCAAAATGTCCCAAAATTCCCCAAAATTGACCCAAATTCCCCCAAATTTCCCCCAAAACCGACCCCACCTTTTGGCTCCGCCCCCGCAGAGGCGATGACGTGGCGCCCCCTGGCGGCTCCCGCGGCGCCCCTGCTGGGGACCCTCCTGCTGCTGACAGGTGAGTGACAGGTGACAACGGGACAGGGGACAGGTGAGTGACAGGTGTGGGGACAGGTGAATGACAAGTGAGGAGTGACACAGGTGACAGGAGGTGACAGCGCTGTCTCTGTGCCCACGGCGTCCGCGGTGACAGGTGACACACACACAGGTGAGACACACACACAGGTGACACACACACAGGTGACACACACACAGGTGACACACAGGTGACACACACACACACAGGTGACAGGTGACACACACAGGTGACACACAGGTGACACACAGGTGACACACAGAGGTGACCCTGCTCTGTCCCCACAGGTGAGCCACAGGTGACAGGTGACACACAGAGGTGACACACGGGTGACACACAGAGGTGACCCTGCTCTGTCCCCACAGGTGTGGCACAGGTGACAGGTGACACGCGGGTGGTGGGAGGCCACGCCTGTGTCCCTCACTCCCAGCCCTGGCAGGTGACAGGTGACACACACACAGGTGACACACACACAGGTGACAGGTGACACACACACACAGGTGACACACACACAGGTGACAGGTGACACACACAGGTGACAGGTGACACACACAGGTGACCTTGGTCTCTGCTGTCCCCACAGGTGTGGCACAGGTGGCAGGTGACACGCGTGTGGTGGGAGGCCACGCCTGTGTCCCTCACTCCCAGCCCTGGCAGGTGACAGGTGACACACAGGTGACACACGGGTGACACACACAGGTGACCCTGCTCTGTCCCCACAGGTGTGGCACAGGTGACAGGTGACACGCGGGTGGTGGGAGGCCACGCCTGTGTCCCTCACTCCCAGCCCTGGCAGGTGACAGGTGACACACACACACACAGGTGACAGGTGACACACACAGGTGACACACACACAGGTGACACACACACAGGTGACAGGTGACACACACAGGTGACACACACACAGGTGACACACACAGGTGACACACACACAGGTGACACACACACAGGTGACACACACACAGGTGACAGGTGACACACAAAGGTGACACACACACAGGTGACACACACAGGTGACACACACACACACACAGGTGACCCTGCTCTGTCCCCACAGGTGTGGCACAGGTGACAGGTGACACGCGGGTGGTGGGAGGCCACGCCTGTGTCCCTCACTCCCAGCCCTGGCAGGTGGCCGTCCTCGACATGTTCAAACTCTACTGCGGCGGTGTCCTGGTGTCCCCACGCTGGGTGGTGACAGCGGCGCACTGCACCACACCTGGGTAAGGACACACCTGGGGACACCTGGGGACACACCTGGGGACACTCACAGGTGTCCTGGTGTCCCCGCGCTGGGTGGTGACAGCGGCGCACTGCACCACACCTGGGTAAGGACACACCTGGACACACCTGGGGACATCTGGGGACACCCCTGGGGACACCTGGGGACAGTCACAGGTGTCCTGGTGTCCCCACGCTGGGTGGTGACAGCGGCACACTGCACCACACCTGGGTAAGGACACACCTGGACACACCTGGGGACACACCTGGGGACACTCACAGGTGTCCTGGTGTCCCCGCGCTGGGTGGTGACAGCGGCGCACTGCACCACACCTGGGTAAGGACACACCTGGACACACCTGGGGACATCTGGGGACACCCCTGGGGACACCTGGGGACAGTCACAGGTGTCCTGGTGTCCCCACGCTGGGTGGTGACAGCGGCGCACTGCACCACACCTGGGTAAGGACACACCTGGACACACCTGGGGACACCTGGGGACATCTGGGGACACCTGGGGACACACCTGGGGACACCTGGGGACATCTGGGGACACCTGGGACACACCTGGACACACCTGGGGACAGTCACAGGTGTCCTGGTGTCCCCACGCTGGGTGGTGACAGCGGCGCATTGTACCACACCTGGGTAAGGACACACCTGGGGACACCTGGGGACACCTGGGGACATCTGGGGACACTCACAGGTGTCCCAGTGTCCCCCCAGGGTGACCTCGGTGGCCCTGGGGAAGCACCAGCTGTCCCCTCAGATGTTCCTCAGGTGTCTCCAGGTGTTCCTCAGATGTTCCTGAGATGTTCCTCAGATGTCCCCATGTCCCCGTGTCCCCTCAGGGTGTCCCCCATGTCCCTCAGGTGTCCCTCAGCTGTCCCCGTGTCCCCGTGTCCCCTCAGGGTGTCCCCCAGGTGTCCCTCACCCGTCCTGTCCCCTCAGGGTGACCTCGGTGGCCCTGGGCAAGCACCGTCTGTACGGCCGCGAGGCGGGCGAGGAGCGCCGCATGGTGGCCTCGTGTCACCTGTCCCTTCAGGGTGTCCCCCAGGTGTCCCTCAGGTGTCTCCAGGTGTTCCTCAGACATTCCTCAGATGTTCCTCAGATGTTCCTCAGATGTCCCCATCTCACCTGTCCCCTCAGGGTGTCCCCCATGTCCCTCAGATGTCCCTCAGGTGTCCCTCAGATGTCCCTCAGGTGTCTCCAGGTGTTCCTCAGACGTTCCTCAGAAGTTCCTCAGATGTTCCTGAGATGTCCCTCACCTGTCTCTGTCCCACCTCACCCCTCAGGGTGTCCCCCATGTCCCTCAGATGTCCCTCAGGTGTCCCTCAGATGTCCCTCAGGTGTCTCCAGGTGTTCCTCAGACGTTCCTCAGAAGTTCCTCAGACGTTCCTCAGAAGTTCCTCAGATGTTCCTGAGATGTCCCTCACCTGTCTCTGTCCCACCTCACCCCTCAGGGTGTCCCCCATGTCCCTCAGATGTCTCTCAGGTGTCCCTCAGATGTTCCTGAGATGTTCCTCAGGTGTCCTTCACCTGTCCTGTCCCCTCAGGGTGTCCCCCATGTCCCTCAGATGTCCCTCAGATGTTCCTCAGGTGTTCCTCAGATGTTCCTCAGATGTCCCTCAGATGTTCCTGAGATGTTCCTGAGATGTTCCTCAGGTGTCCCTCAGCTGTCCCCGTGTCCCCGTGTCCCCTCAGGGTGTCCCCAGGTGTCCCCCAGGTGTCCCTCACCCGTCCTGTCCCCTCAGGGTGACCTCGGTGGCCCTGGCCAAGCACCGTCTGTACGGCCGCGAGGCGGGCGAGGAGCGCCGCATGGTGGCCCCGTGTCCCTCAGGTGTCCCCGTGTCACCTGTCCCCTCACGGTGTCCCCCAGATGTCCCCCAGATGTCCCTCAAATGTCCCTCAGATGTTCCTCAGGTGTCTCCAGGTGTTCCTCAGACGTTCCTCAGAAGTTCCTCAGATGTTCCTCAGCTGTCCCCGTGTCCCCGTGTCCCCTCAGGGTGTCCCCCAGGTGTCCCTCACCTGTCCTGTCCCCTCAGGGTGACCTCGGTGGCCCTGGGCAAGCACCGGCTGTACGGCCGCGAGGCGGGCGAGGAGCGCCGCAGGGTGGCCTCATGTCACCTGTCCCCTCACGGTGTCCCCCAGATGTCCCTCAGGTGTCCCCCATGTCCCTCAGGTGTCCCTCAGATGTTCCTCAGATGTTCCTCAGGTGTCTCCAGGTGTTCCTCAGACGTTCCTCAGATGTTCCTCAGATGTTCCTGAGATGTTCCTCAGGTGTCCCTCACCTGTCCTGTCCCCTCAGGGTGTCCCGCAGGTGTCCCTCAGCTGTCCCCGTGTCCCCTCAGGGTGACCTCGGTGGCCCTGGGCAAGCACCGTCTGTACGGCCGCGAGGCGGGCGAGGAGCGCCACATGGTGGCCTCGTGTCACCTGTCCCTTCAGGGTGTCCCTCAGATGTCCCTCAGGTGTCTCCAGGTGTTCCTCAGACATTCCTCAGATGTTCCTCAGATGTTCCTCAGATGTCCCCATCTCACCTGTCCCCTCAGGGTGTCCCCCATGTCCCTCAGGTGTCCCCCATGTCCCTCAGATGTCCCTCAGATGTCCCTCAGGTGTCTCCAGGTGTTCCTCAGACGTTCCTCAGAAGTTCCTCAGACGTTCCTCAGAAGTTCCTCAGATGTTCCTGAGATGTCCCTCACCTGTCTCTGTCCCACCTCACCCCTCAGGGTGTCCCCCATGTCCCTCAGATGTCTCTCAGGTGTCCCTCAGATGTTCCTGAGATGTTCCTCAGGTGTCCTTCACCTGTCCTGTCCCCTCAGGGTGTCCCCCATGTCCCTCAGATGTCCCTCAGATGTTCCTCAGGTGTTCCTCAGATGTTCCTCAGATGTCCCTCAGATGTTCCTGAGATGTTCCTGAGATGTTCCTCAGGTGTCCCTCAGGTGTCCCTCAGCTGTCCCCGTGTCCCCGTGTCCCCTCAGGGTGACCTCAGTGGCCCTGGGCAAGCACCGTCTGTACGGCCGCGAGGCGGGCGAGGAGCGCCGCATGGTGGCCTCATGTCACCTGTCCCCTCAGGTGTCCCCCATGTCCCTCAGATGTCCCTCAGATGTTCCTCAGGTGTCCCCCATGTCCCTCAGGTGTCCCTCAGGTGTCCCTCAGATGTCCCTCAGATGTCTCTCAGGTGTCCCTCAGATGTTCCTCAGATGTTCCTCAGGTGTCCCTCACCCGTCCTGTCCCCTCAGGGTGTCCCCCATGTCCCTCAGATGTCCCTCAGATGTTCCTGAGATGTTCCTCAGATGTCCCTCAGGTGTCCCCCATGTCCCTCAGATGTTCCTCAGATGTTCCTCAGATGTCCCCATCTCACCTGTCCCCTCAGGGTGTCCCCCATGTCCCCCAGATGTTCCTCAGATGTTCCTCAGATGTTCCTGAGATGTTCCTCAGGTGTCCCTCACCCGTCCTGTCCCCTCAGGGTGACCTCGGTGGCCCTGGCCAAGCACCGTCTGTACGGCTGCGAGGCGGGCGAGGAGCGCCGCATGGTGGCCCCGTGTCCCTCAGGTGTCCCTGTGTCACCTGTCCCCTCAGAGTGTCTGCAGATGTCCCTCAGGTGTCCCCCGGGTGTCCCCAGGTGTCCCTCAGATGTTCCTCAGATGTTCCTCAGATGTCCCTCACCTGTCTCTGTCCCACCTCACCCCTCAGATGTCCCTCCATGTCCCTCAGATGTCCCTCAGATGTCTCTCAGGTGTCCCTCAGATGTTCCTGAGATGTTCCTCAGGTGTCCCTCACCTGTCCTGTCCCCTCAGGGTGTCCCCCATGTCCCTCAGATGTCTCTCAGGTGTCCCTCAGATGTTCCTGAGATGTCCCCCAGGTGTCCCTCACCCGTCCAGTCCCCTCAGGGTGTCCCCCAGGTGTCCCTCACCTGTCCTGTCCCCTCAGGGTGACCTCGGTGGCCCTGGGCAAGCACCGGCTGTACGGCCGCGAGGCGGGCGAGGAGCGCCGCATGGTGGCCTCGTGTCACCTGTCCCCTCAGGGTGTCCCCCAGGTGTCCCTCAGATGTCCCTCAGATGTTCCTCAGGTGTCCCCCATGTCCCTCAGATGTTCCTGAGATGTCCCCCAGGTGTTCCTCAGATGTTCCTCAGATGTTCCTCAGATGTCCCTCAGATGTCCCCATCTCACCTGTCCCCTCAGGGTGTCCCCCATGTCCCTCAGAAGTTCCTCAGAAGTTCCTCAGATGTTCCTGAGATGTTCCCCAGGTGTCCCTCAGCTGTCCCCGTGTCCCCGTGTCCCCTCAGGGTGTCCCCCAGGTGTCCCTCACCCGTCCTGTCCCCCCAGGGTGACCTCGGTGGCCCTGGGCAAGCACCGGCTGTACGGCCGCGAGGCGGGCGAGGAGCGCCGCATGGTGGCCCCGTGTCCCTCAGGTGTCCCCGTGTCCCCGTGTCCCCTCAGGGTGACCTCGGTGGCCCTGGGCAAGCACCGTCTGTACGGCCGCGAGGCGGGCGAGGAGCGCCGCATGGTGGCCCGCATGGTGGCCCACCCTGGCTACGACCCCACCACCAAGGACAATGACATCATGCTGCTGCAGCTGCTGTCCCCGGCCGCCATCTCGGACCGCGTCCGGCCAATCCCGGTGGCCTCGTGCCTGCCCCGCCCCGGAACCTCCTGTGTCACCTCGGGGTGGGGCGCCACCACCTCGCCCGAAGGTGGGACACGGGGTGGTGGTGGCATCTGGGGGGGGTTCGGGGTGGGGTTGTGGAGGTGTGGTGGTGGGGTTGGGTGGTCTCGGGGTTGTCATATGGTCAGTTGGGGTGGCCTCGTGGTCATTTTGGGTCTTCTCGTGGTCACCTCGTGGTCATTTGGGTCTCTTCATGGTCATTTGGGTTGTCTTGTGGTCATCTCATGGTCATTTGGGTGTCCTCATGGTCATCTCCTGGTCATTTGGGTCTCCCGTGGTCACTTTGGGTGTCCTCGTGGTCATTTGGGTCATCTTGTGGTCATCTCATGGTCATTTGGGTCTCCTCATGGTCTCTTTGGGTCTTCTCGTGGTCATTTGGGTCTTCTCACGGTCATCTCCTGGTCATTTGGATCTTCTCATGGTCATTTGGGTGTCCTCGTGGTCATTTGGGTCTTCTCGTGGTCACCTCATGGTCACTTGGGTCTCCTCGTGGTCATCTCATGGTCATTTGGGTCTCCCGTGGTCACTTTGAGTGTCCTCGTGGTCATTTGGGTCTCCTTGTGGTCATCTCGTGGTCATTTGGGTGTCCTCGTGGTCATCTGGTCTTCTCACAGTCATCTTCTGGTGACTTGGGTCTTCTCATGGTCTTCTCATGGTCACTTTGGGTGTCCTCGTGGTCATCTCGTGGTCACTTGGGTCTCCTCAGAGTCGTCTTGTGGTCACTTGGGTCACCTCGTGGTCACCTGGGTCCTCTCATGGTCACCTGGGCCACCTCTCATGGTCACCTCGTGGTCACCTGGGCCACCTCTCATGGTCACCTGGGTCCTCTCATGGTCACCTCGTGGTCACCTGAGCCACCTCACATGGTCACCTGGATCTTCTCGTGGTCACTTTGGACACCTCACGGTCACTTGAGTCCTCTCCTGGTCACTTGGGTCTTCTCATGGTCACTTTGGACCCCTGATGGTCACTGTGACCTCTGATGGTGACCTGTGACCTCTGATGGTCACTGTGACCCCTGATGGTGACCTGTGACCCCTGATGGTGACCTGTGACCCCTGGTGGTCACTATGGACTCCTGGTGGTCACTGTGACCTCTGATGGTCACTGTGACCCCTGATGGTGACCTGTGACCCCTGATGGTGACCTGTGACCCCTGATGGTCACTGTGACCCCTGGCGGTGACCTGTGACCCCTGGCGGTGACCTGTGACCCCTGATGGTCACTGTGACCCCTGGCGGTGACCTGTGACCCCCGGCGGTGACCTGTGACCTTTGGTGTCCCCTCAGTGACGTACCCCGAGGTGCTGCAGTGTGTCAATGTCACCCTGTTCTCTGTGACCCCTGATGGTCACTGTGACCCCTGGCGGTGACCTGTGACCCCTGGCGGTGACCTGTGACCCCTGGCGGTGACCTGTGACCCCTGGTGGTCACTGTGACCCCTGGCGGTGACCTGTGACCCCTGGTGGTCACTGTGACCCCTGGCGGTGACCTGTGACCCCTGGCGGTGACCTGTGACCTTTGGTGTCCCCTCAGTGACGTACCCCGAGGTGCTGCAGTGTGTCAATGTCACCCCCTTCTCTGTGACCCCTGATGGTCACTGTGACCCCTGGCGGTGACCTGTGACCCCTGGTGGTGACCTGTGACCCCTGATGGTCACTGTGACCCCTGGCGGTGACCTGTGACCCCTGGTGATCACTGTGACCCCTGATGGTCACTGTGACCCCTGGCGGTGACCTGTGACCCCTGATGGTCACCGTGACCCCTGGCGGTGACCGGTGACCCCTGGCGGTGACCTGTGACCCCCGGCGGTGACCTGTGACCTTTGGTGTCCCCTCAGTGACGTACCCCGAGGTCCTGCAGTGTGTCAATGTCACCCTCTTCTCTGTGACCCCTGGCGGTGACCTGTGACCCCTGGCGGTGACCTGTGACCCCCGTTGTCCCCTCAGTGATGTACCCCGAGGTCCTGCAGTGTGTCAATGTCACCCTCTTCTCTGTGACCCCTGATGGTCACTGTGACCCCTGGCGGTGACCTGTGACCCCTGGCGGTGACCTGTGACCCCTGGCGGTGACCTGTGACCTTTGGTGTCCCCTCAGTGACGTACCCCGAGGTGCTGCAGTGTGTCAATGTCACCCTCTTCTCTGTGACCCCTGGCGGTGACCTGTGACCCCTGATGGTCACTGTGACCCCTGGCGGTGACCTGTGACCCCTGATGGTCACTGTGACCCCTGGCGGTGACCTGTGACCCCTGGCGGTGACCTGTGACCCCTGGCGGTGACCTGTGACCCCTGATAGTGACCTGTGACCTTTGGTGTCCCCTCAGTGACGTACCCCGAGGTGCTGCAGTGTGTCAATGTCACCCTCTTCTCTGTGACCCCTGATGGTCACTGTGACCCCTGGCGGTGACCTGTGACCCCTGGCGGTGACCTGTGACCCCTGGCGGTGACCTGTGACCCCTGATAGTGACCTGTGACCTTTGGTGTCCCCTCAGTGACGTACCCCGAGGTGCTGCAGTGTGTCAATGTCACCCTCTTCTCTGTGACCCCTGGCGGTGACCTGTGACCCCTGGCGGTGACCTGTGACCCCTGGTGGTCACTGTGACCCCTGGCGGTGACCTGTGACCCCTGGCGGTGACCTGTGACCCCTGATGGTCACTGTGACCCCTGGCGGTGACCTGTGACCCCTGGCGGTGACCTGTGACCTTTGGTGTCCCCTCAGTGACGTACCCCGAGGTCCTGCAGTGTGTCAATGTCACCCTCTTCTCTGTGACCCCTGGCGGTGACCTGTGACCCCTGGTGGTGACCTGTGACCCCTGGCGGTGACCTGTGACCCCTGGCGGTGACCTGTGACCTTTGGTGTCCCCTCAGTGACGTACCCCGAGGTGCTGCAGTGTGTCAATGTCACCCTGTTCTCTGTGACCCCTGATGGTCACTGTGACCCCTGGCGGTGACCTGTGACCCCTGATGGTCACTGTGACCCCTGGTGGTGACCTGTGACCCCTGGCGGTGACCTGTGACCTTTGGTGTCCCCTCAGTGACGTACCCCGAGGTGCTGCAGTGTGTCAATGTCACCCTCTTCTCTGTGACCCCTGATGGTCACTGTGACCCCTGGCGGTGACCTGTGACCCCTGGCGGTGACCGGTGACCCCTGATGGTCACTGTGACCCCTGATGGTCACTGTGACCCCTGGCGGTGACCTGTGACCCCTGATGGTGACCTGTGACCCCTGATGGTCACTGTGACCCCTGGCGGTGACCTGTGACCTTTGGTGTCCCCTCAGTGACGTACCCCGAGGTGCTGCAGTGTGTCAATGTCACCCTCTTCTCCCCGGCCCAGTGCCGCAGCTTCTACCCCGGCTCCATCACGGCCAACATGATCTGTGCGGGCAACGTGCGCGGCGGCATGGACTCCTGCCAGGTAACACACCTGGGCACACACCTGGGGACACCTGGGACACCTGGGGACACCTGGGGACACACCTGGGGACACCTGGGGACACCTACAGTACACCTGGGACACCTGGGACACCTGGGGACACCTGGGGACACCTGGGGACACCTGGGGACACACCTGGGGACACTGGGGACACCTGGGGACAGCTGGGACACATGGGGACACCTGGGGACACCTGGGACACCTGGGGACACCTGGGGACACACCTGGGGACACCTGGGGACACCTACAGTACACCTGGGACACCTGGGACACCTGGGGACACCTGGGGACACCTGGGGACATGTACAGTACACCTGGGGACACCTGGGGACACAGACACACCTGGGGACACCCAAAATACACCTGGGGACACCTGGGGACACCTGGGGACATCTGGGGACACCTAAAATACACAAGAGTTGGACCAACCCAATGAGGTCACCCAACCCAATGAGGTCACCCAACCCCATGAGGTCACCCAACCCAATGAGGGTCACCAACCCAATGAGGTCACCAAGGGGTCACCCAACCCAACAAGACCTTGCTTGACCCAACCCAAGAAGGTCCACCAAGAGTTTGACCAACCCATGGGGTCACCCAACCCAACGAGGTCACCCAAGGGGTCACCCAACCCAATGAGGTCACCAAGGGGACACCCAACCCAACAAAGGCTTGGTTGACCCAACCCAATGAGGTCCACCAAGAGTTTGACCAACCCATGGGGTCACCCAACCCAACGAGGGCTCTGTTGACCCCAGAAGGTCCCTCTGAGCCCTGGAGGTGACCCTGGAGGTGACCCTGGAGGTGACCCTGGAGGTGACCCCGGAGGTGACCCCGGAGGTGACCCCGGATGTGACCCCGGAGGTGACCCTGGAGGTGACCCTGGAGGTGACCCCGGAGGTGACCCTGGAGGTGACCCCGGAGGTGACCCCGGAGGTGACGGCCACCCCTGGGTGTCCCCTCAGGGTGACTCCGGGGGTCCCCTGGTGTGCGGCGGCACCCTGCAGGGCATCGTTGGCCACGCCCTTGGTGGACCTCAACCCAATGAGATCCACCAAGAGTTTGACCAACCCATGGGGTCACTCAACCCAGTGAGGTCACCCAACCCAATGAGGTCACCAACCCAACGAGGTCACCCAACCCCATGACGTCACCCAACCCATGGGGTCACCCACCCAATGAGATCCATCAAGAGGTCACTCAACCCATGGGGTCACCCACCCAATGAGGTCCACCAAGGGGTCACCCAACCCAACAAGAGCTTGCTTGACCCAACCCAAGAAGGTCCACCAAGAGTTTGACCAACCCATGAGGTCACCCAACCCAAAGGGTCACCCAACCCAATGACATCACCCAACCCAGTGAGGTCACCCAACCCAATGAGGTCACCCACCCAATGAGGTCACCCAACCCAATGACATCACCCAACCCCATGAGGTCACCCAACCCCATGAGGTCACCCAACCCAATGAGGGTCACCCAACCCCATGAGGTCACCCAACCCAAGAAGGTCCACCAAGGACCTCAGAAAGCGCTCGGTTGACCCCAAAGTTCTCCTGGATGGTGACGGCCACCCCTGGGTGTCCCCTCAGGGTGACTCCGGGGGTCCCCTGGTGTGCGGCGGCACCCTGCAGGGCATCGTTGGCCACACCCTTGGTGGACCTCAACCCAATGAGATCCATCAAGAGTTTGACCAGCCCAAAGGGTCACCCAACCCAATGAGGGCCACCAAGGGGTCACCCAACCCAATGAGATCCATCAAGAGTTTGACCAACCCAATGAGGTCACCCAACCCAATGAGGGTCACCCAACCCAGTGAGGTCACCAACCCATGGGGTCACCCAACCCAATGAGGTCACCCAACCCAATGAGGTCACCCAAGGGGTCACCCAACCAAACAAGGCCACCCAAGAGGTCACCCAACCCCATGAGGTCACCCAACCCAATGAGGTCACCCAACCCAATGAGGTCACCCACCCAAAGGGTCACCCAACCCAATGAGGTCACCAAGAGTTTGACCAACCCATGGGCTCACCCAACCCCAACGAGGTCACCAACCCAATGAGGTCACCCAACCCAATGAGGTCACCAACCCAATGAGGGCCACCAAAGGGTCACCCAAGGGGTCACCCAACCCAATGAGGTCACTCAACCCATGGGCTCACCCAACCCAACGAGGGCTCCGTTGACCCCAGAAGGTCCCTCCGAGCCCTGGAGGTGACCCTGGAGGTGACCCTGGAGGTGACCCCAGAGTTCTCCTGGATGGTGACGGCCACCCCTGGGTGTCCCCTCAGGGTGACTCCGGGGGTCCCCTGGTGTGCGGCGGCACCCTGCAGGGCATCGTTGGCCACACCCTTGGTGGACCTCAACCCAATGAGACCCACCAAGAGTTTGACCAGCCCAAAGGGTCACCCAACCCAATGAGGTCACCCAACCCAATGAGGTCACCCACCCAATGAGGTCACCCAAGCCAATGAGGTCACCCACCCAAAGGGTCACCCAACCCAATGAGGTCACCCAACCCAATGAGGTCACCCAAGAGTTTGGCCAACCCAAAGGGTCACCCAACCCAACGAGACCCACCAAGGGTTTGACCAACCCATGGGGTCACCCAACCCAACGAGGTCACCAAACCCAATGAGATCCATCAAGAGGTCACTCAAGCCAGTGAGGTCACCATGGAGACACCCAACCCAATGAGATCCACCAAAGACCTCAAAAAGCGCTCGGTTGACCCCAAAGTTCTCTTGGATGGTGACGGCCACCCCTGGGTGTCCCCTCAGGGTGACTCCGGGGGTCCCCTGGTGTGCGGCGGCACCCTGCAGGGCATCGTTGGCCACGCCCTTGGTGGACCTCGACCCAATGAGATCCACCAAGAGTTTGACCAACCCATGGGGTCACCCAACCCAATGAGGTCACCCAACCCAATGAGGGCCACCAAGGGGACACCCAACCCAACAAAGGCTTGGTTGACTCAACCCAATGAGGTCACCCAACCCAGTGATGTCACTCAACCCAATGAGGTCACCCACCCAATGAGGTCACCCAACCCTATGAGGTCACCCAACCCAATGAGGTCACCCAACCCAATGAGGTCACCCAACCCAATGAGGTCACCCAACCCAATGAGGGCCACCAAAGGGTCACTTAACCCAATGAGATCCATCAAGAGGTCCCCAAACCCAACAAGGTTGACCCAACCCAATGAGACCCACCAAGAGTTTGACCAACTCAAATGGTCACCCATCCAATGAGGTCACCCAACCCAACGAGGTCACCCAACCCAATGAGGTCACCCACCCAATGAGGGTCACCCAACCCATGGGGTCACCCAACCCAATGAGGTCACCCAAGGGGTCACCCAACCCAACAAAGGCTTGGTTGACCCAACCCAAGAAGGTCCACCAAGAGTTTGACCAACCCATGGGGTCACCCAACCCAACGAGGTCACCCAAGGGGTCACCCAACCCAATGAGGTCACCAAGGGGACACCCAACCCAACAAAGGCTTGGTTGACCCAACCCAATGAGATCCACCAAGAGTTTGACCAACCCATGGGGTCACCCAACCCAATGAGGTCGCCCAACCCAACGAGGTCACCAACCCAATGAGGTCACCCAACCCAAAGGGTCACCCACCCAATGAGGGTCACCCAACCCAGTGAGGGCCACCAAAGGGTCACCCAACCCAATGAGATCCATCAAGAGGTCCCCAAACCCAACAAGGTTGACCCAACCCAACGAGACCCACCAAGGGTTTGACCAACCCAAGGGGTCACCCAACCCAATGAGGTCACCAAACCCAATGAGGTCACCAAGGGGACACCCAACCCAACAAGAGCTTGCTTGACCCAACGCAATGAGGTCCACCAAGAGTTTGACCAACCCATGGGGTCACCCAACCCAACGAGGGCTCCGTTGACCCCAGAAGGTCCCTCTGAGCCCTGGAGGTGACCCCGGAGGTGACGGCCACCCCTGGGTGTCCCCTCAGGGTGACTCCGGGGGTCCCCTGGTGTGCGGCGGCACCCTGCAGGGCATCGTGTCGTGGGGGATGGAGCGCTGCGGGCAGCCGCGGCGCCCCGGCGTCTACACCAAGGTGTGCAGGTACGCGCGCTGGATCCAGGAGACCATGGAGGACACCTGAGCCGGCCACGCCCACCGGCCACGCCCACCCGGGGGACAAATAAAAGACGTTCCGTGGAGATCCACGGTCCTCGAGGGTTCTTTATTTGAGGGATTTTGGGGAGATTTTGGGGGATTTTGGGTGGATTTTGGGGGATTTTGGGTGGAATTTTGGGGAATTTTATGGAGATTTTGGGTGGAATTTTGGAAATTTTATGGGGATTTTGGGTGGAATTTTGGGGGATTTTATGGGGATTTGGGGGGATTTTGGGGAGATTTTGGGTGGAACTTTGGGGAGATTTTGGGTAAAATTTTGAGGAATTTTATGGAGATTTTGGGTGGAATTTTGGGGGATTTTATGGAGATTTGGGTGGAATTTTGGGGCATTTTTTGGAGATTTTGGGTGGAATTTTGGGATGATTTTGGGGAGATTTTGGGTGGAATTTTGGGGGATTTTATGGAGATTTTCGGTGGAAATTTTGGATAATTTTGGGGAGATTTTGGGGGATTTTGGGTGGAATTTTGAGGAATTTTATGGAGATTTTGAGTGGAATTTTGGGGAGATTTTGGGGGAATTTTGGGGCATTTTATGGGGATTTGGGGGTGGAATTTTGGGGGGATTTGGGTGAATTTTTTGAAGATTTGGGGGAATTTTATGGAGAATTTGATGGAGATTTTCGGGGGAATTTTGGGGAGATTTTGGGTTGAATTTTTGAGGTATTTTATGGAGATTTTCGGTGGAAATTTTGGATAATTTTGGGGAGATTTTGGGTGGAATTTTGAGGTATTTTATGAAGATTTTGAGTGGAATTTTGAGGTATTTTATGGAGATTTTGGGTGGAATTTTGGGGTATTTTATGGGGATTTTGGGGGATTTTGGGTGGAATTTTGAGGTATTTTATGGAGATTTTGGGTAAAATTTTGGGGCATTTTACAGAGATTTTGGGTGGAATTTTGGGGAATTTTGGGTAGATTTTGGGTGGAATTTTGGGGCATTTTATGGAGATTTTGGGTGGAATTTTGGGTATTTTATGGGGATTTTGGGTGGAATTTTGGGGGATTTTGGGGAGATTTTGGGAGGAATTTTGGGGTATTTTATGGGGATTTTGGGTGGAATTTTGGGGCATTTTATGGGGATTTTGGGTGGAATTTTGGAGGAATTTTATGGAGATTTTGGGTGGAATTTTGGAAATTTTATGGAGATTTTGGGCGGAATTTTGGGGGATTTTGGGGAGATTTTGGGAGGAATTTTGGGGTATTTTATGGAGATTTTGGGTGGAATTTTGGGGGATTTTGGGGAGATTTTGGGTGGAATTTTGGGGGATTTTATGGAGATTTTGGGAGGAATTTTGGGGGATTTTGGGGAGATTTTGGGTGGAATTTTGGGGGATTTTATGGAGATTTTCGGTGGAAATTTTGGATAATTTTGGGGAGATTTTGGGGGATTTTGGGTGGAATTTTGGGGCATTTTACAGAGATTTTGGGTGGAATTTTGGGGGATTTTGGGGAGATTTTGGGTGGAATTTTTTAGGTATTTTATGGAGATTTTGGGTGGAATTTTGGGAGATTTTATGGAGATTTTGGGAGGAATTTTGAGGTATTTTATGGAGATTTGGGTGGAATTTTGGGGGATTTTGGTTGATTTTGGGAGAAAATTTGAGGAATTTTATGGAGATTTTGGGTGGAATTTTGGGGGGATTTTTATGGCGATTTTGAGAAGTTGGGGGGGGGTTGGGGGAATTTGAGGGAGATTTTTTGGGGGGGGATTTTGGGGGGATCCAGGAGACCATGGAGGACACCTGAGCTGGCCACGCCCACCGGCCACGCCCACCCGGGGGACAAATAAAAGACGTTCCGTGGAGATCCGCGGTCCCCGAGGGTTTTTTGGGGGGGGGGGGGGGGATTTGGGGGGAGATTTGGGGTGGAATCCTCCAAAAATCCCCGGGAATCTCCCCAAAATCTCGCCAAATTCCCCAAAATCTCCCCAAATTCCCCCCAGAAGCCACAAATTCCCCCCAAACTCCCAAAATCTCCCCCCAAATTACCAAAATCTCCCCAAATCCTCCAAAAATTCCCACAAATTCTTCCCAAAATCCTCCCGAATTCCCCAAAAATCCCCCAAAAATCCCCAAAATCCCCAAAATCCCCCAAAATCCCCCAAAATGCCCCTAAATTCCCCCAAATCTCCCCAAATCTTCCCAAAATCCCCCCAAACTCCCCCTAAATCCCCCGAAATGCACCCAAAATCCCCCGAAATTCCCCAAAATTCCCCCAAATCCCCCAATGCTCCAAAAATCCCCCAAAATTCCCCAAATCCCCCCAAATCTCCTAAAAATCCCCCCAAATTCCAAAATTTCCCCCCAAAATTCCCCAATTTTCCTCCAAAATCCCCGAATTTCCCCAAATTTCCCCCAATTTTCCCCAAATTTCCCCCAAATTTCCCCCCAAATCCCCCAAATTCTCCCGAATCCCCCAATTTCCCCCCCAAATCCCCCAAAATGCACCCAAAATCCCAAAAAACTACCCAAAATTCCTCCCAATCTCCCAAAAATCCCCCCAAAATTTCCCAAAAATTCCCCAAATTTCGCCTTCTCCCGGGGTGGGGGAGGGGTGGGAAGGTGCCACCTGCGCCGGCGGCTCCCGCGGGGGAGGGGCCGATTAATTAATTAATCATTAACGAGGCCGCCTTTGATAATTGGGGGCGCTCGGGGGGACCCCCCCTCCTCCAAAGCCTCCATCCTCTGCCATGGCGGCCTTCGGCCTCGGCCTCCTCCTCCTCCTCCTCGTGGCGCTGCCGCAGGGCGGTGAGGAGAGTCTGGGGCCGATTCCGGGGATTTCGGGAAAATTGGGGGATTTGGGGGGGTTTGGGGGAATTTGGGGGGAAATTTTGGGGAAATTGGATGATTTTGGGGGCATTTGGGGGGATTTTTTTGGGAAATTGGGGGAAATTGGGGGATTTTTGGGGGAAATTTGGGAAGATTTCGGAGAAATTGGGGATATTTGGGGAAATTCGGGGAATTTGGGGGATTTTTGGGAAATTTTTGGGGATTTGGGGGCATTTGGGGGGATTTTTGGGGGAAATTGGGGGATTTTGCAGGGATTTGGGGGGATTTTGGGGATTTTGGGGGGATTTGGGTTATTTTGGGGGGATTTTGGGGGGAATTTGGGGGATTTTGGGGGGAATTTGGGGGAGTTTTGGGGGGATTTGGGGGGATTTGGGGGATTTTGGGGGATTTGGGGGATTTGGGGGATTTTTGGGGGGATTTGGGAGAATTTGGGGGATTTGGGGGAGTTTTGGTAGATTTTTGGGGATTTTGGGGGGAATTTGGGGAGATTTTGGGGGGGTTGGGGAGTTTCGGGGGGATTTTTTGGAAATTTGGGGGATTTGGGGGATTTTGGGGGGAGTTGGGACATTTGGGGGGGATTTTGGGGGAAATGTGGGAAGATTTGGGAGAATTTGGGGGATTTGGGGGAGTTTTGGCAGATTTTGGGGGATTTTGGGGGGATTTGGGGGGGTTGGGGAAATTTTTGGGGATTTGGGGGGGAAATCGGGGGATTTGGGGGGATTTTGGGGGAATTTGAGGCGGATTTTTGGGGAAATTTTGGGGAAATTTTTTGGGGAAATTTTTGGGGAAATTTTGGGGAAATTTTTGGGGTAAATTTTCGGGAATTTCGGGGAATCCCGGGAATTGTGACCCCGCCCTCCCCCAGGCCGCCCCTTCCCCGGGCGGATTTTGGGGGGCTCCGAGTGTCCCCGCGGCGGCCACGCGGGGCTCGTGCGCCTCTTCCAGTTTGACCAGTTCGTCTGCGGGGGGGCGCTGGTGAGCCCCCGGTGGGTGCTGAGCGCCGCCCACTGCTGGGCCAGGTCCGCACTGGGAGGGACTGGGACGGACTGGGAGGGACTGGGAGGGGATTGGGAAGGAACTGGGAGGGGATTGGGGGGGACTGGGAGGGACTGGGAGGGGGTTTGGGGGAACTGGGTTATACTGGGAGGACTGGGAGGGGATTGGGATAAACTGGGAGGGAATTAGGAGGGACTGAGTTATACTGGGAGGGAACTGGGATTGAACTGGGAGGGACTGGGGGGGACTGGGAGGGACTGGGATGGACTGGGAGGGACTGGGTTATACTGGGAGGGAACTGGGAGGGACTGGGAGGGGTTTTGGAGGGACTGGGATAAACTGGGAGGGGATTGGGAGGGACTGAGTTATACTGGGAGGGACTGGGATTGAACTGGGAGGGACTGGGAAGGGTTTTGGGGAATTGGGTTATACTGGGAGGGACTGGGAGGGATTGGGAAGGAACTGGGAGGGACTGGGAGGTAACTGGGAGGGGATTGAGTTATACTGGGAGGGACTGGGAGGGGATTCGGGGGGACTGGGTTATACTGGGAGGACTGGGAGGGAACTGGGAGGGACTGGGATGGACTGGGAGGGGATTGGGAGGGACTGGGATAAACTGGGAGGGACTGGGAGGGGTTTTGGAGGGAACTGGGAGGGGACTGGGGGAGACTGGGAGGGACTGGGATGGCATTGGAGGGAACTGGATTATACTGGGAGGGACTGGGAGGGGATTGGGAGGGGATTCGGGGGGACTGGGTTATACTGGGAGGACTGGGAGGGAACTGGGAAGGACTGGGAAGGGACTGGGAGGGGATTTGGGGGGACTGGGATAAACTGGGAGGGACTGGGAGGGACTGGGAGGGGATTGGGAGGGACTGGGTTATACTGGGAGGGACTGGGAGGGGTTTTGGAGGGAACTGGGAGGGACTGGGACGGAACTGGGAGGGACTGGGAGGGGATTTGGGGGGCCTGGTTTATACTGGGAGTTACTGGGAGGAGGCTGCAGTTCCCAAAATGGCCGCCAGGGGGCGCTTGGGGACATACTGGGCGTTAGTGGGGATGAACTGGGAGGGAACTTGGGGTTACTGGTTTATACTGGGAGGGAACTGGTTTGTACCGGGAGCAACTGGTCTGGACTGGGAGGGGACTGGTTTGAACTGGTTTGAACTCGTCCCGCCCCCTCAGCCACCTGCAGGTGAGCTCAGGTGGGAATACCTGGGATTTCTCCAGTACTGGTTAAACTGGGAGTTACTGGTTGAACTAGGGGTTACTGGTTTGAACTGGTCTGAACTGGTCTGAACTGGTCTGAACTGGTTTGACCCTTCCCCGCCCCCTCAGCCACCTGCAGGTGAGCGCAGGTGAGCTCAGGTGGGAATACCTGGGGCATAACTGGGGATACTGGGAATTCTTGGGTTATTGAGGTCACTGGTTTGAACTGGTTTGAACTGGTTTGAACTGGTCTGAACTGGTTTGAACTGGTTTGACCCTTCCCCGCCCCCTCAGCCACCTGCAGGTGCGCGCAGGTGAGCACGACCTGGCGCAGGTGAGCGGCCACGAGCAGTTCGCCGCCGCCGTGGAGCTCGTGGTGCACCCCGAGTTCGGCCAGGGCGGGGCGGAAGAGACCGGAAACGCGGGGGATTCTGGGAACTTCCGGGATCACCTCGGCACTTCCGGGAATTCCTCCCGGAACTCGGGGAACTTCCGGGATTCCACTTCCGGGAAATCCGGCACTTCCGGGAAGTTCGGCACTTCCGGGAAGTTCGGCACTTCCGGTGGTGCCGCCGGGAATTCTGGGAACTTCCGGTCGGCCGGCGGCCGCTCCTATGACCTGATGCTGCTGAGGGTGGAGCCGCCATTTACCTGCGGGCCGCGGGTGAAGCCCCTCCCCCTGCCGCAGGCCCCGCCCACTCCCGGCACCACCTGCACCGTCATGGGCTGGGGCACCACGACCTCCCCCGAGGGTACGGGGCCGACTGGGTTATACTGGATTATACTGGTTTGGACTGGGTTGGACTGGGTTGGACTGGGTTAGACTGGGATATACTGGGATATACTGGTTTATACTGGGTTATACTGGGTTATACTGGGTTATACTGGTTTGGACTGGTTTGGACTGGGTTGGACTGGTTTGGACTGGTTTATACTGGTTTATACTGGTTTATACTGGTTTGGACTGGGTTATACTGGGATATACTGGGTTACACTGGGTTATACTGGTTATACTGGGTTAGACTGGTTATACTGGGTTATACTGGGTTATACTGGGTTATACTGGGTTATACTGGGTTATACTGGTTATACTGGGTTATACTGGGTTATACTGGTTATACTGGGTTACACTGGGTTACACTGGGTTATACTGGGTTATACTGGGTTATACTGGGTTATACTGGGTTACACTGGGTTATACTGGTTATACTGGGTTATACTGGGTTACACTGGATTATATTGGTTATACTGGGTTATACTGGTTTGGACTGGTTTGGACTGGGTTATAATGGGTTATACTGGGTTACACTGGGTTATACTGGGATGTACTGGGTTACACTGGGTTATACTGGTTATACTGGGTTATACTGGGTTATACTGGGTTACACTGGGTTATACTGGGTTATACTGGGTTACACTGGGTTATACTGGGTTATACTGGGTTATACTGGTTACACTGGGTTATACTGGGTTATACTGGGTTATACTGGGTTACACTGGGTTATACTGGGTTATACTGGGTTATACTGGGTTATACTGGGTTACACTGGTTATACTGGGTTATACTGGGTTATACTGGGTTATACTGGGTTACACTGGTTATACTGGGTTATACTGGGTTACACTGGGTTACACTGGTTTGTACTGGTTATACTGGTTTATACTGGTTTATACTAGTTTGGACTGGGTTGGACTGGGTTATACTGGTTTGGACTGGTTATACTGGTTTATACTGGATTATACTGGGAAGGAACTGGGCGGGGACTGGGAGTCACTGGTTTATACTGGTTTGGGGTTACTGGGAGGGCCCTAGGTGTCCCCAGGTGTCCCCCCTGTCCCCAGGTGTGTCCCAGGTGTGTCCCAGGTGTATTTTAGGTGTCCCCAGGTGTCCCCAGGTGTGTCCCCAGGTGTGTCCCTAGGTGTGTCCCATGTGTCCCAGGTGTCCCCAGGTGTCCCCAGGTGTGTCTCAGGTGTCCCCAGGTGTCCCCAGGTGTGTCTCAGGTGTCCCAGCTGTCCCCAGGTGTGTCCCTAGGTGTGTCCCATGTGTCCCAGCTGTCCCCAGCTGTCCCCAGGTGTCCCAGCTGTCCCCAGGTGTGTCCCAGATGTCCCCAGCTGTCCCCAGCTGTCCCCAGGTGTCCCAGCTGTCCCCAGGTGTGTCCCCAGGTGTCCCAGCTGTCCCCAGGTGTCCCCAGGTGTGTCCCATGTGTCCCAGGTGTGTCCCAGGTGTCCCCAGGTGTCCCCAGGTGTCCCCAGGTGTGTCCCAGGTGTCCCCAGGTGTCCCCAGGTGTCCCCAGGTGTGTCCCAGGTGTCCCAGGTGTCCCCAGGTGTCCCAGGTGTGTCCCTGTCCCCCAGAGTCGTACCCCACGGTGCCGCAGTGTCTCAATGTCACCGTGCTCGAGGACAGCACCTGCCGTGACGCCTACGGGTCACAGGTGACGGCCGACATGTTGTGTGCGGGCGTGGCCGAGGGCGGCAAGGACTCCTGCCAGGTGGGGACACCTGGGGACACCTGGGTCACCTGTGTCACCTGTCAGTGTCACCTGTGTGTCACCTGTGTGAGCTCAGTGTCACCTGTGTGAGCTCAGTGTCACCTGTGTGTTATCTGTGTGTCACCTGTGTCCCCTCGCCTGTCCCAGGTGCCACTCCCTGTCTCTGTGTCCCCATGTCCTCCCATGGGCCACCACTGTGTCCCCAGTGTCCTCAATGTCCCCAGTGTCCCCAGTGTCCCCAATGTCCCAATGTCCCCAGTGTCCCCAGTGTCCCCAATGTCCCCAGTGACGTCCCCGTGTCCGCTCAGTGTCCCCCTCTGTCCCCAGTGATGTCCCTTCAATGTCCCCAATGTCCCCAGTGTCCCCAATGTCCCCAATGTCCCCAGTGTCCCCAATGTCCCCGTGTCCCCTGTGATGTCCCCTCAATGTCCCCGTGTCCCCTCTGTCCCCTGTGATGTCCCCAGTGTCCCAATGTCCCCAATGTCCCCGCTGTCCCCAATGTCCCCAATGTCCCCAATGTCCCCAGTGTCCCCAGTGTCCCAATGTCCCCAATGTCCCCAATGTCCCCAATGTCCCCTCAATGTCCCCAGTGTCCCCAATGTCCTCCATTGTCCTCAATGTCCCCTGTGATGTCCCCAATGTCCCCAATGTCCCCTGTGATGTCCCCAGCGATGTCCCCTCAGTGTCCCCGTGTCCCGCAGGGTGACTCCGGCGGCCCCCTGCTGTGCGGTCACTCTCTGCAGGCCGTGGTGTCCTGGGGGGGTCACCCCTGCGGTCAGTTGGGTCACCCCGGCGTCTACGCCCGCGTCCTGCCGCAGCTGGACTGGATCCGGGCGGTCATCGGGGAGGACGCGGTGACCTCTGACCCCGCCTGCGACCCCGAGTGACCTCTGACCCCGTCTGTCACCCTGAGTGACCACTGAGTGACCTCTGACCCCACCTGCGACCCCGAGTGACCCCTGAGTGACCGCGGACCCTTCCCATGACCTCTGACCACTCCTGTGACCCCTGACCCCTCCCGTGACCTCTGACCCCTCCTGTGACCCCTGACTCCTCCACGTGACCACTGACACCCCCAAGAGACCTTTGACCCCTCCTGTGACCCCCAGTGACCCCTGACCCCACAAGTGACCTTTGACCCCCCGAGTGACCATTGACACCTCCTGTGACCCCCCCATGACCTCCTCCAGTGACCTTTGACCCCCCACCCCCTCCTGTGACCCTTGACCCTCCCCCGTGGTCACCTGCGGTCATCGGGCCGTGACCTCTGACCCCTCCCTTGGCAATAAAAACCAATCAGAGCTCACGGCGTGTCTGGCTCCGCCCCCTTGGTGTCCTCTGATTGGTCGGGGAGGGGGGTGGGGCCATTGGGCACTGGGAGCAACCGGGGGATGGGGGGGGCTCCAGGTGACCCCAGGTGACCTCCAGGTGACCCCGAGGTGACCCCTAGATGACCCCCAGGTGACCCCAGGTGACCCCCAGGTGACCCCCAGGTGTGCTCAGGTGACACCGAGGTGTGCTCAGGTGACCCCAGGTGACCCCCAGGTGACCTCCAGGTGTGCTCAGGTGGCCCCAGGTGACCCCCAGGTGACCCCCAGGTGACCCCCAGGTGTGCTCAGGTGACTCCCAGGTGTGCTCAGGTGACCCTCAGGTGACCCCCAGGTGTGCTCAGGTGACCCCCAGGTGTGCTCAGGTGACCCCCAGGTGACCCCAGGTGTGCTCAGGTGACCCCCAGGTGACCCCCAGGTGACCCTCAGGTGACCCCCAGGTGTGACAAGGAACCCCTCAGGTGTGCTCAGGTGACCCCAGGTGACCCCCAGGTGACCCCAGGTGACCCCAGGTGACCCCCAGGTGTCTCGAGCAGCCCTCAGGTGTGTTCCCGGCGAAACCAAGAAACCACTCAGGTGTTAACAGGAGCCGTTCAGGTGTTTCAGGTGAGGTCAAGGAGCCCCCAGGTGTGCCCAGGTGTCCCCAGGTGCGCCCAGGTGTCACTAAGAGTCCCCCAGGTGCCCCCAGGTGCCCCTCAGGTGTCCCCAGGTGCCCCCCGGTGCCCCCAGGTGTTCCCAGGTGACCCCCAGGTGCCCCCAGGTGTGCCCAGGTGACCCCAGGTGTCCCCCAGGTGTCCCCCAGGTGTCCCCAGGTGTCCCCAGGTGTCCCCAGATGCCCCCAGGTGCCCTCAGATGCCCCCAAGTGCCCCCAGGTGTCCCCAGGTGTGCCCAGGTGTCCCCAGGTGCCCCCAGGTGACCCCCAGGTGCCCCTCAGATGCCCCCAGGTGTCCCCAGGTGCCCCTCAGGTATCCCCAGGTGTGCCCCGGTGACCCCCAGGTGTCCCCAGATGACCCCAGGTGCCCCTCAGGTGTCCCCAGGTGCCCCCAGGTGTCCCCAGGTGCCCCCAGGTGCGCCCAGGTGCGTCAGTCGCCGCCGTTGGCGCGGATGGTGCGGCGGATCCAGGTGGTGAAGGCGCACACGCGGCTGTACACACCTGGCTTGCCCTGCTGGCCGCACACCTGCAGCCCCCACGAGACCACGCCCTGCAGGTAACCGCCGCACACCAGCGGGCCGCCGGAGTCACCCTGCACAGGTGGGACAGGTGAGATGGGGACAGGTGAGACAGGTGACGGACAGGTGAGGACAGGTGAGGGACAGGTGAGGACAGGTGAGGGACAGGTGAGGACAGGTGAGGACAGGTGGGACAGGTGAGACAGGTGAGACAGGTGAGGGACAGGTGAGGACAGGTGAGGACAGGTGAGACAGGTGAGGGACAGGTGAGGACAGGTGAGACAGGTGAGGACAGGTGAGACAGGTGAGGACAGGTGAGACAGGTGAGGACAGGTGAGGGACAGGTGAGACAGGTGACGGACAGGTGGGGTCAGGTGAGACAGGTGAGGACAGGTGAGGGACAGGTGAGACAGGTGAGGGACAGGTGAGACAGGTGACGGACAGGTGAGGACAGGTGAGGGACAGGTGAGGGACAGGTGAGGGACAGGTGAGACAAGTGAGGACAGGTGAGACAGGTGAGGGACAGGTGAGACAGGTGAGGGACAGGTGAGGGACAGGTGAGTCCCCTCAGGTGTGTCCCACTCCCATTCACCCCCATACAGGTGACTCCGCCCCATACAGGTGACTCCGCCCCATACAGGTGACTCCGCCCCATACAGGTGAGTCCAAACCCCCCTCCCCCCGCTCAGGTGCCCCTCCCCCACACCTGGGCGCACCTGGCAGGAGTCGGTGCCGTTGCCGGCGGGGCCGCCGGCGCAAAGCATGCTGGGAGTGATGGCACCTGGGTACTGCTGAGCGCAGGCGGCGTTGGACCAGGTGAACACCTCCCCACACTGCAGCACGTCCGGGAACGCACCTGCACAGGTGACACAGGTGGGACAGGTGACACAGGTGACACAGGTGGGACAGGTGAGATGGGGACAGGTGTGATAGGGACAGGTGTGATAGGGACAGGTGAGATGGGGACAGGTGAGGGACAGGTGAGATGGGGACAGGTGAGGGACAGGTGAGGGACAGGTGACACAGGTGAGATGGGGACAGGTGAGGGACAGGTGAGCACAGGTGAGGTTGGACCAGGTGAACACCTCCCCACACTGCAGCACGTCCGGGAACGCACCTGCACAGGTGGGACAGGTGACACAGGTGACACAGGTGAGATGGGGACAGGTGACACAGGTGAGATGGGGACAGGTGAGGGACAGGTGAGGGACAGGTGAGGTTGGACCAGGTGAACACCTCCCCACACTGCAGCACCTCCAGGAACGCACCTGCACACGTGACACAGGTGGGACAGGTGACACAGGTGACACAGGTGAGATGGGGACAGGTGACACAGGTGAGACAGGTGAAGGACAGGTGAGATAGGAACAGGTGAGGGACAGGTGAGATGGGGACAGGTGAGGGACAGGTGTCACCCTCCCCCTCCCATGTTTGTCCTCTGTCCCTCCCCTTTCTCCCCCCCAGATCTCACCTTTCCCCCCAGGTGAGTCCCCACCCCCTCACCTGTCCCCCAGGTGTAACCCCGCCCCCTCACCTGTCCCCCAGGTGTAACCCCACCCCCTCACCTGCCCCCCAGGTGTAACCCCACCCCCTCACCTGCCCCCCAGGTGTAACCCCACCCCCTCACCTGTCCCTCAGGTGTAACCCCACCCCCTCACCTGCCCCCCCAGGTGAGTCCCCCTCGGCCTCACCTGTCCCCCAGGTGTAACCCCACCCCTCACCTGTCCCCCAGGTGTATCTCCAGGTGTAACCCCACCCCTCACCTGTCCCCAGGTGTAACCCCGCCCCCTCACCTGCCCCCCAGGTGAGGCCCCGCCCCCTCGGGCTCACCTTGCGGGCTGCGGGTGCTGCCCCAGCCGGACACCACACACCTGTCCCCTACCTGGGGACACCTGCGGGGCAGCGCCACGGGCCGCACGCGGGCGCTCAGCTGGGCGGGGCTGCGCAGGCGCAGCAGCATGACGTCACTGTCATGGCGGCCGGGCAGGTAACGCGGGTGCACGAAGGCGCGCTCCCAGGTGAGGCATTGCTCCGCCCCGTCGCGCTCCTTCAGGTTGTGTTCGCCCAGGAGGACGCGCAGGGGGCTGGGGGGGGACAGGGGAGCACAGGTGAGGGACAGGTGAGGGACAGGTGAGCACAGGTGAGGGACAGGTGAGCACAGGTGAGGGACAGGTGAGCTCAGGTGGGCTCAGGTGAGCACAGGTGAGCGCAGGTGAGCGCAGGTGAGCACAGGTGAGCACAGGTGAGATGGGACAGGTGAGCTCAGGTGGGCTCAGGTGAGCGCAGGTGAGCACAGGTGAGCACAGGTGAGATGGGACAGGTGAGCTCAGGTGGGCTCAGGTGAGCGCAGGTGAGCACAGGTGAGCACAGGTGAGATGGGACAGGTGAGCACAGGTGAGCTCAGGTGAGCACAGGTGAGCACAGGTGAGGGACAGGTGAGCACAGGTGAGGGACAGGTGAGCTCAGGTGGGCTCAGGTGAGCACAGGTGAGCACAGGTGAGCTCAGGTGAGCACAGGTGAGCACAGGTGAGGGACAGGTGAGCACAGGTGAGGGACAGGTGAGCACAGGTGAGCTCAGGTGAGCACAGGTGAGCACAGGTGAGTTCAGGTGAGCACAGGTGAGCTCACCTGTGACAGGTAAAGGTGTGTTAGTAAAGGCACAGGTGAGGGACAGGTGTGCCCAGGTGTCCCCAGGTGTCCCCAGGTGTATCACAGGTGTCCCCAGGTGTCCCCAGGTGTCCCCAGGTGTGTCCCATCTGTCCCCAGGTGTGTCCCCAGGTGTCCCCATGTGTCCCCATCTGTCCCCAAGTGTGTTCCCAGGTGTCCCCAGGTGTCCCCGGGTGTATCACAGGTGTATCACAGGTGTATCACAGGTGTCCCCAGGTGTCCCCAGGTGTGCTCAGGTGTGTCTCACCTGTGGCTGTGGCAGTGGGCGGCTGTCAGCACCCACCTGCGCCCCAGCAGCACCCAGATGTATCACAGGTGTGTCCCCAGGTGTGTCCCTAGGTGTCCCAGGTGTCCCCAGGTGTGTCCCTAGGTGTCCCAGGTGTCCCCAGGTGTGTCACAGGTGTCCCCAGGTGTCCCCAGGTGTGTCCCATGTGTCCCCAGGTGTCCCCAGCTGTCCCCAGGTGTATCCCATCTGTCCCCAGGTGTCCCCAGGTGTCCCCAGGTGTATCCCAGGTGTCCCCAGGTGTGTCCCCAGGTGTCCCCAGGTGTGTCTCACCTGTCCCCAGGTGTGTCTCACCTGTGGCTGTGGCAGTGGGCGGCGGTCAGCACCCACCTGCGCCCCAGCAGCACCCAGGTGTGTCCCCAGGTGTCCCCAGGTGTCCCCAGGTGTCCCCAGGTGTGTCCCCAGGTGTATCCCAGGTGTCCCCAGGTGTGTCCCAGGTGTCCCCAGGTGTGTCCCCAGGTGTCCCCATGTGTCCCCAGGTGTCCCCAGGTGTCCCCAGGTGTATCACAGGTGTGTCCCAGGTGTCCCCAGGTGTCCCCAGGTGTGTCCCATCTGTCCCCAGGTGTCCCCACGTGTCCCCATGTGTCCCCAGGTGTCCCCAGGTGTGTCCCCAGGTGTGTCTCACCTGTGGCTGTGGCAGTGGGCGGCGGTCAGCACCCACCTGCGCCCCAGCAGCACCCCCCCGCAGTGGATGGCGCCCCCCGGCTCCAGCAGCAGCACCTGGTACGGGTGATGGCTCCGCCCACAGCCGGCCCCGCCCACGATCCGGTTCTCGTCCGCCCCCGCGGCCGCTGCAGACCAGTACGGACCAGTTAGCACCAGTACGGACCAGTATGAACCAGTATAAACCGGTATGAACCGGTATGAACCAGTATAACGCAGTATGAACCAGTATGAACCAATATGAACCAGTATAAACTGGTATGGACCAGTACAAACCAGTATGGACCAGTATGGACCAGTATAAACCAGTATGGACCAGTATAAACCAGTATGGAGCAATGTGGACCAGTATGAACCAGTATAAACTGGTATAACCGGTATAAACCAGTATGAACCAGTATAAACCAGTATGAACCAGTATAAAGCAGTATGAACCAGTATGAACCGGTATGGACCAGTGTGGACCAATTAGAACCAATACAGACCATTATAAGCCAGTATGGACCAGTATGACCAGTTTGGACCAGTATGACCAGTTTGGACCAGTGTGGACCAGTTTGGACCAGTATAAACCACTTAGAACCAATATGGACCATTATAAACCAGTATGGACCAGTATGGACCAGTACGGACCAGTGTGGACCGATATGGACCAGTATAAACCAGTATAAACCCGTTCTAAACTGGTACAAACAAGTATAAACCAGTATAAAGCAGTATGAACCAGTATAGACCAGTATGGACCAGTATGGACGAGTTAAAACCAGTATAAACCAGTATGGACCAGTTAAAATCAGTATGGACCAGTATAAACCAGTATGGAGCAGTGTGGATGAATTAAAACCAGTACGGACCAGTATAAACCAGTATGGATCAGTATAAACTGGTATAAACCAGTTAGAACCAGTACGGACCAGTGTGGATCAGTTAACACCAGTATAAACCAGTTAAAACCAGTCTGGACCAATTGAAACGGGTATAAATCAATTAAAACCAGTATAAACCAGCTAAAACCAGTATAAACCAGTTAAAACCAATATAAACCAGTTAAAATTGGTATAAATCAATTAAAACAAATCTGGACCACTCAAAACCAGTATAAACCAGTTAAAACCAGTCTGGACCAATTAAAACCAGTATAAATCAGTTAAGATCAGTAGGGATCAGTTAAAACCAGTATAAACCAGTTAAAACCAGTCTGGACCAATTAAAACCAGTATAAATCAGTTAAAATCAGTAGGGATCAGTTAAAACCAGTATAAACCAGTTAAAACCAGTCTGGACCAGTTAAAACCAGTATAAATAAATTAAAACCAGTATAAACCAGTTAAAACCAGTATAAATAAATTAAAACCAGTCTGGACCATTCAAAACCAGTATAAACCACTTCATCCCAGTCGCCTCCCAGTGATCCCAGTTCAAACCAGTTCATCCCAGTTCAAACCAGTTCCATCCCAGTTCACCCTCCCAGTGCTCCCAGTGACCTCTTGCGTCCCTCCCAGTTCATCCCAGTACAAACCAGTTCAGCCCAGTTCATCCCAGTACAAACCAGTTCAGCCCAGTCCCCTCCCAGTTCAGCCCAGTCCCCTCCCAGTCCCTCCCAGTTCATCCCAGTACAAACCAGTTCCACTCCATCGATTGCCTCCCACTCACCCCAGTCCCCTCCCAGTTCAGCCCAGTTCATCCCAGTTCATCCCAGTTCATCCCAGTTCATCCCAGTGCTCCCACTTCCTTCCCAGTTCCCTCCCAGTGCCCCCCCAGTTTGCTCCCAGTACAAACCAGTACAAACCAGTGTCCAGCGGCAGCAGCCCCCCAGTGCTCCCCAGTTCCTTCCCAGTTTATCCCAGTCCAAACCAGTGCCCCCCCAGTTTGCTCCCAGTTCCTTCCCAGTCCAAACCAGTACAGACCAGTGCCCAGCGGCAGCAGCCCCCCAGTGCCCCCCAGTATAAACCAGTTTATCCCAGTACAGACCAGTGGCCAGCAGCAGCCCCCCAGTGCCCCCAGTATAAACCAGTCCAAACCAGTCCAAACCAGTACAGACCAGTGGCCAGCAGCAGCCTCCCAGTGCCCTCCCAGTATAAACCAGTGCAGGCCAGTGCTCCCAGTGCGCCCCCAGTTTGCTCCCAGTTCCTTCCCAGTCCAAACCAGTCCAAACCAGTGGCCAGCAGCAGCAGTCCCCCAGTGCCCCCCGGTATAAACCAGTTTATCCCAGTACAGACCAGTGGCCAGCAGCAGCAGCAGCAGCAGCCCCCCAGTGCCCCCCCAGTGCCCTCCCAGTCCAAACCAGTTTATCCCAGTCCAAACCAGTGGCCAGCAGCAGCCCCCCAGTGCCCTCCCAGTGTCCCCCAGTCCCTCCCAGTATAAACCAGTTTATCCCAGTACAAACCAGTACAGACCAGTGGCCAGCAGCAGCAGCGGCAGCAGCCCCCCCAGTCCCTCCCAGTACAAACCAGTTTATCCCAGTACAGACCAGTTTATCCCAGTACAGACCAGTGGCCAGCAGCAGCCTCCCAGTCCCCCCCAGTACAAACCAGTTTATCCCAGTACAGCCCAGTGGCCAGCAGCAGCAGCCCCCCAGTGCTCCCCCCAGTGTCCCCCAGTGCCCTCCAGTCCCTCCCAGTATAAACCAGTTTATCCCAGTACAGACCAGTGCCCAGCAGCAGCCTCCCAGAGCCCCCCAGTGCCCTCCCAGTTTATCCCAGTTTATCCCAGTACAGACCAGTGGCCAGCAGCAGCAGCGGCAGCAGCCCCCCAGTCTCCCCCAGTGCCCTCCCAGTATAAACCAGTTTATCCCAGTACAGACCAGTGGCCAGCAGCAGCAGCGGCAGCAGCCCCCCAGTGCCCCCCAGTGCCCCCCAGTACAAACCAGTTTATCCCAGTACAGACCAGTGGCCAGCAGCAGCAGCGGCAGCAGCCGCTCCATGAGGAGGAGGAGGAGGAGGAGGAGGAGGAAGGAGCCGCTGCCTTTAAACCCCCGCGGAGCCGGTCCGGGCGGCCGCGCCCAGTTCAGCCCAGTGCCGCCCAGTTCAGCCCAGTTCAGCTTCCCAGTTCAGCCCAGTTCAGCCCAGTCTCTCCCAGTTCAGCCCAGTTCAGCCCAGTCCCGCCCAGTTCAGCCCAGTTCAGCCCAGTCCCTCCCAGTTCATCCCAGTTCAGCCCAGTTCAGCTTCCCAGTTCAGCCCAGTTCAGCCCAGTTCAGCCCAGTTCAGCTTCCCAGTTCAGCCCAGTTCAGCCCAGTTCAGCCCAGTCCCGCCCAGTTCAGCCCAGTTCCTCCCAGTTCAGCCCAGTTCAGCCCAGTCCCGCCCAGTTCAGCCCAGTTCCTCCCAGTTCAGCCCAGTTCAGCCCAGTCCCTCCCAGTTCAGCCCAGTTCAGCCCAGTGCTCCCAAGGGCCTTTTCCAGTCCCTCCCAGTTAATTCCAGTCTCTCCCAGTTCAGCCCAGTCCTGCCCAGTTCAGCCTCCCAGTGCCCCTAAATGCCCATCCCAGTTCCTCCCAGTCCATCCCAGTTCAGCCCAGTTCAGCCCAGTTCAGCCCAGGGCACTCCTGGGGCCCCCGCTCAGGCCTCCCAGTTCAGCCCAGTCCCGACCAGTTCAGCCCAGTTCAGCCCAGTCCCGACCAGTTGAACCCAGTTCACCTTCCCTGTTCCTCCCAGTCCCCTCCCAGTTCATCCCAGTTCATCCCAGTACCTGTGAGAGCCCATCCCAGTTCAGCCCAGTTCAAACCAGTTCAGCCCAGTGCCCTCGCCATCCTCCCAGTTCAGCCCAGTTCCTTCCCAGTTCCTCCCAGTTCCTCCCAGTTCAGCCCAGTTCAGCCCAGTCCCCTCCCAGTTCAGCCCAGTTCAGCCCAGTTCCCTCCCAGTTCAGCCCAGTTCATCCCAGTTCCCGTGGGAGCCCATCCCAGTCCCTCCCAGTTCAAACCAGTTCAAACCAGTGCCCTGAATGTGAGGGCAGACCCTGCGCCGACCGAGAGGGGGCGCTGAGCGGCCACTTCCGGGACTACGACTCCCGTCATGCCCCGCGCCTCATAGAGGAAGGTTACTTCCGGGACTACCACTCCCATGGTGCCCCGCGCGCCTAAGGGGGGGCGGTTATTTCCGGGACTGCGACTCCCATGGTGCACCGCGCCTCAGTGAGGACTGTTTCTTCCGGGACTACCACTCCCATGGTGCACCGCGCCCCACAGACGGCGGTTATTTCCGGTACTACGACTCCCATGGTGCACTGCGCCCCATAGAGGGCGGTTACTTCCGGGATTCAAAAGCCCGATTTTGGGCCCAAAACTCCCAATTTTGGGGTAAAAAATCCGGGGTTTGGGTCAAAAATCCCGTTTTTGGGGTAAAAATCCCAATTTTGGGTCCAAAAAAATCCCAATTTTGAGCTAAAAATCCGTTTCTTGGTCCAAAATTGGAAGTTTTGGGTACAAAAATCCAGGTTTTGGTCCAAAAAGGTCCTAATTTTGGGGCCTAAAAATCCCGATTTTGGGACTAAAAATCCCAATTTTGGGCCCAAAAATCCCAATTTTGGGACTAAAATCTGGTTTTTGGGTCCAAAATTTCCAATTTTGGGGTAAAAATCCCAATTTTGGGTCCAAAAAATCCCAAATTTGAGCTAAAAATCCGTTTCTTGGTCCAAAATTGGAAATTTTGGGTAGAAAAATCCGGGTTTTGGTAAAAAAAAATCCCAATTTTGGGGCCTAAAAATCCCGATTTTTGGGACTAAAAATCCCAATTTTGGGCCTAAAAATCTGGGTTTTGGTCCAAAATTTCCAATTTTAGGGCTAAAACTCCCAATTTTGGGTCCAAAACTCCCAATTTTGGGTCCCAAACTCCCGATTTTGGCGGGTTTTTTCCACACACGACACAAATTTGGGGTGAAAAGAATTTTCTTTATTCAATTTTGGGGCCGAAAAAAAAAACCAACCCGATTTTGGGGTGAAAATCTCAAATTTTGGTCAAAACTCCGATTTTTGGGGTGAAAAAATCCCAAATTTTGGTCAAAAATCCCAGGTTTTTCCATTAGAAATCCCAATTTTGGGGTGAAAAATCCCAATTTTTTTTCCATTAAAAATCCCAGTTTTTGGTCAAAATCCCAATTTTTGGTTCAAACCCCCAATTTTGGGGCAAAAAATCCCAATTTTGGGTTGAAAAATCCCAATTTTCGGTCAAAAATCCCAATTTTTGTCCAAACTCCCGATTTTGGGGTGAAAAATCCCAATTTTGGGGTCAAAAATCCCAATTTTGGGTTGAAAAATCCCAATTTTGGGGTGAAAAATCCCAACTTTTGGTCAAAAAATCCCAAATTTTTGGTCAAAATCCCCAATTTTGGGGTGAAAAATCCAAATTTTGGGTCGAAAAATCCAAATTTTGGGTTGAAAAATCCCAACTTTTGGTCAAAAATCCCAATTTTTGGTCAAAATCCCAATTTTTGGTCAAAACCCCAATTTTGGGTTGAAAAATCCCAAATTTTTGGTCAAAATCCCAATTTTTGGTCAAAAATCCCAATTTTTTCCATTAAAAATCCCAATTTTGGGCCAAAAGTCCCAAATTTTTGGTCAAAATCCCTTTTTTTCCATTAAAAATCCCAATTTTTGTTCAAACTCCTGATTTTGGGGTGAAAAATCCCAATTTTGGGGTGAAAAATCCCAATTTTGTGGTGAAAAATCCCAATTTTTTTCCATTAAAAATCCCAATTTTTGGTCAAAATCCCCAATTTTGGGGTGAAAAATCCCATTTTTTTTCCATTAAAATTCCCAATTTTTGGTCCAAAATCCCAATTTTTGTTCAACTCCCGATTTTGGGGTGAAAATTCCCGATTTTGGGGTTTTTGGGCTCAGAAGCAGCAGCTCTGGGGTTTGGCGTCCCCCCAAAAGGCCACTCGGGGCCCCCCCAGGGTGACGATGGCCGGCGGCGGCCAGATGACGTAAGCGGGCGTGGCCGGCGGCGCGGGTGACGTCATCGGTGACGTCATCGGCGGGCAGGGCGGCTGCGAGGGGAAAAAAAAATAAATAAAAAAAAAGGTTAAAAATTGGATTTTGGGGGTTAAAATTTGGGGATTTGGGGTTAAAATTTTGGAGTTTTTGGGGTTAAAATTCAGGATTTTGGAGTTTAAAAATTGGGATTTTTGGGGTAAAATTTGGAGTTTTGGAGGGTTAAAAAATGGGAAATTTGGGGTTAAAAATGGGGATTTTGGGGGTTAAAAATGGGAAATTTGGGGTTAAAAATGAGGATTTTTGGGGTTAAAATTCGGGATTTTTGGGGTTTAAAAATTGGGATTTTTGGGGTTAAAAATGGGAAATTTGGGGTTAAAATTCGGGATTTTGGGGTTTAAAAATTTGGGATTTTGGGGGGTTAAAAATTGGGAATTTTGGGGGTTAAAAACTCTGAATTTTTTGGGTTAAAAATGGGAATTTTAGGGGTAAAAATTTGAAATTTTTTCGCTTTAAAAATGAGATTTTTGGGGCTAAAAATGGGAAATTTTGGGTTAAAAAATGAGAATTTTAGGGGTAAAAAATCCGATTTTTTTGTGGTTTAAACCTGGGATTTTTAGGGCTAAAAATTTGAATTTTGGGGTTAAAAATCTGGAATTTTTGGGTTAAAAAAGGGGAATTTCAGGCCTTACCTGGGCTGGGGGAGGGGCGCAGACTCGGGGGTGTCGCTGAGCCTTGGAGCGATTTTTGGGCTGATTTTTGGGCTGATTTTTGGCGTTTTTGGGGTGATTTTTGGAGCGACCCCGACGGCGGCAGCAGCAGCGGCAGAGACGCCCCATGGAGCCTGAATCTGCCCAGAAATTGGGGCGAAAAACGACCGAAAAATTTCATCAGGATTAAAGAAAATTATCAAAATGTTCGAAAATTATCAAAATATTAAAAAATCCCCCCAAAAACCCGCAAAAAATGGACTCGGAATTGCCCAAAATGGCCCCAAAATGATCAAAATATTCAAAATAATCCCAAATATCTAAAAAAAACCCCTCGAAAATGGACCCAGAATTACCCAAAATGGCCCCAAAATGATCAGAATGTTCAACATAATCCCAAAACCCAAAAAACCCCGAATTTCCCCCAAAATTCCCCTAAACCCCCAAAATTTGCCCAAAACCTCCCAAAAATCCCCCAAAAATCCCCCTAAAAATCCAAAATTCCCCCCAAAACTCCCGAAATTCCTAAAAAACCCCAAATTTCCCCCAAACCTCCCAAAATCCCCCCAAATCCCCCCAAAATCCCCAAAATTCCCCTAAAACCTTCCAAAAATCCAAAAAAAATCCCCCAAACCCCCAAAT
>JACEWE010000119.1:0-21620 GCA_014839755.1 Sylvia borin
AGGACAAGGGTGGGGTCACACCCCTTCTCCAAAAAAACAAAAAAGGCCCCCAAAATTCCCCCCGGGGCCCCCCGGGAGACTCACTGTGAACCTCCACGAGGTCCTCGAGGCTGGGGAAGATGTTGGAGAGCTCCTGCTCGTCGAAGAACCCCTCCCGGAGCATGGGCTGGTAGAAGAGCTCCAGCAGCACCCGCAGCATCCGCACATGGGCGTGCTCCGTCAGGAACAGCTCTGGAACGGGGGGTTCGGGGGGTCCCCAGGGGGGTTTAGGGGGTCTCAGGGGGGTTTAGGGGGTCTCAGGGGGGGGTTTAGGGGGTCTTAGGGGGGGTTTGGGGGGTCTGGGCAGCTCCAGCAGCACCTGCAGCATCCGCACATGGGTGTGCTCCGTCAGGAACAGCTCTGGAAGGGGGGTTTGGGGGGTCCCCAGGGGGGGTTAGGGGGTCTCAGGGGGGGTTTTAGGGGGTCTTAGGGGGGGTTTTAGGGGGTCTCAGGGGGGGTTTAGGGGGTCTCTGGGGAATTTGGGGGGTCTGGGCAGCTCCAGCAGCACCCGCAGCATCCACACATGGGCGTGCTCCGTCAGGAACAGCTCTGGAATGGGGGGTTCGGGGGGTCCTGAGGGGTCCCCGGGGGGGTTGGGGGGTCCCCAGGGGGGGTTAGGGGGTCTCAAGGGGGGTTTAGGGGGTCTCGGGGGGGGTTTGGGGGGTCTTAGGGGGGGTTTAGGGGGTCTCTGGGGAATTTGGGGGGGTCTGGGCAGCTCCAGCAGCACCCGCAGCATCCGCACATGGGCGTGCTCCGTCAGGAACAGCTCTGGAATGGGGGTTCGGGGGGTCCTGAGGGGTCCCCGGGGGGTTTGGGGGGTCCCCAGGGGGGGTTAGGGGGTGTCAGGGGGGGTTTGGGGGGTCTCTGGGGAATTTGGGGGGATCTGGGCAGCTCCAGCAGCACCCGCAGCATCCGCACATGGGCGTGCTCCGTCAGGAACAGCTCTGGAACGGGGGTTCGGGGCGTCCTGAGGGGTCCCCGGGGGGGTTGGGGGGTCCCCGGGGGGGTTTAGGGGGTCTTAGGGGGGGGTTTAGGGGGTCTCTGGGGAATTTGGGGGGATCTGGGCAGCTCCAGCAACACCCGCAGCATCCGCACATGAGTGTGCTCCGTCAGGAACAGCTCTGGAAGGGGGGTTCGGGGGGTCCCCAGGGAGCTTTAGGGGGTCCCCGGGGGGTTCGGGGGGTCCCCAGGGGGGGTTTAGGGGATCTCGGGGGGGGGTTTAGGGGGTCTCTGGGGAATTTGGGGGGATCTGGGCAGCTCCAGCAGCACCCGCAGCATCCACACATGGGCGTGCTCCGTCAGGAACAGCTCTGGAACGGGGGTTCGGGGGGTCCTGAGGGGTCCCCGGGGGGGTTGGGGGGTCCCCAGGGGGGTTTAGGGGGTCTCAGGGGGTGTTTAGGGGGTCTCAGGGGGGTTTTAGGGGGTCTTAGGGGGGGTTTGGGGGGTCTGGGCAGCTCCAGCAGCACCCGCAGCATCCGCACATGGGCGTGCTCCGTCAGGAACAGCTCTGGAACGGGGGTTCGGGGGGTCCTGAGGGGCCTGGGGGGTCCCCAGGGGGGTTTAGGGGGTCTCGGGGAGAGGGTTTAGGGGGTCTCTGGGGAATTTGGGGGGATCTGGGCAGCTCCAGCAGCACCCGCAGCATCCACACATGGGCGTGCTCCGTCAGGAACAGCTCTGGAATGGGGGTTCGGGGGGTCCCCAGAGGGGTTTAGGGGATCTCGGGGGGGGTTTAGGGGGTCTTAGGGGGGGTTTGGGGGGTCCCCAGGGGGGTTTAGGGGGTCTCAGGGGGGTTTAGGGGGTCTTAGGGGGGGTTCGGGGGGTCCCCAGGGGGGTTTAGGGGGTCTCGGGGAGAGGGTTTAGGGGGTCTCTGGGGAATTTGGGGGGGTCTGGGCAGCTCCAGCAGCACCTGCAGCATCCACACATGGGCGTGCTCCGTCAGGAACAGCTCTGGAATGGGGGGTTCGGGGGGTCCTGAGGGGTCCCCGGGGGGGTTGGGGGGTCCCCAGGGAGCTTTAGGGGGTCTCGGGGGGGGGTTTTAGGGGGTCTCTGAGGAATTTGGGGGGGTCTGGGCAGCTCCAGCAGCACCTGCAGCATCCGCACATGGGCGTGCTCCGTCAGGAACAGCTCTGGAACGGGGGTTCGGGGGGTCCCCAGGGGGGTTTAGGGGGTCTCGGGGGGTTTTTAGGGGGTCTCTGGGGAATTTGGGGGGTCTGGGCAGCTCCAGCAGCGTGCAGACCTGAGCACGTTCTGTGAGGAACACGGGGCTGTTTGGGGAGGGTTCAGGGGGGGGTGCCAGACCCGTTTTTGGGGCGGTTTTGGGGGGTCCTGGTGGGTTTTGGGGGTCCTGGTGGTTTTAGGGGTCCTGGTGGGTTTTGGGGAAGGTCCAGGGGGTACCGGTCCCGTTTCTGGGGCGGTTTTTGGGGGTCCTGGTGGGTGAGTTTTGGGGGTCCTGGTGGGTTTTGGGGAAGGTCCGGGGGGTACCGGTCCCGTTTCTGGGGCGGTTTTTGGGGGTCCTGGTGAGTTTTGGGGGTCCTGGTGGGTTTTGGGGAAGGTCCGGGGGGTACCGGCCCCGTTTCTGGGGCGGTTTTTGGGATTTGGGGGCACGGGGCTGTTTGTGGAGGGTTCGGGGGGTACCGGTCCCATTTCTGGGGCGGTTTTTGGGGGTCCTGGTGAGTTTTGGGGGTCCTGGTGGGTTTCGGGGTCCTGGTGAGTTTTGGGGGTCCTGGTGGGTTTTGGGGAAGGTCCGGGGGGTGCCTGGCCCGTTTCTGGGGCGGTTTTTGGGGGTCCTGGTGGGTTTTGGGGAAGGTCCGGGGGGTACCGGTCCCGTTTCTGGGGCGGTTTTTGGGGTTTGGGGACACGGGGCTGTTTGTGGAGGGTCCTTTGGGTACCGGCGCCGTTTCTGGGGCGGTTTTTGGGGGTCCCCCTCACCGTTGATGACCTCCTGACGCCGCACCTCGCGCTGGGGCAGCCTGAGGAGGGCGTCGGGGGCTGCGAGCTCCCGCCAGGCCGGCGGCTCCTGCTCCAGCTCCGGCTCCAGGCGCGGCACAGCCTCCTCAGGCTGCCGAGGCAGAAAGGGCGGGGGGTCTCCACCTCCGGGCCCCCCCGGCTCCAGGCTGCGGACAAGGGTCAGGGGTCAGGGGGGGACAGAGCCTGGGGGTCCCTCTCCCCGGTGGGAATTCCATGGGAGGGGTCCCCAGGAGAGAAATTTCCCCCCCCACACACGTCCTCAGCATCCCATGGGGTTGTTGTGGAGAGACCCCCGCCCCTAAAAACCCCGCGGGGATGTGGGGGAGTGAGAGACCCCCACCCAAATCCCGGACTGGGGAGGGGGGGTCTGACACTGATCCTGGGGGGGTCCCACCCCAAATCCCAAACCGGGGGGTGTCCCACCCCAAATCCCAAACTGGGGGGGTCTCACACTGATCCTGGGGATGTCCCACCCCAAATCCCAAACCGCGGGGGTCTGACACTGATCCTGGGGGTGTCCCACCCCAAATCCCAAACTGGGGGGGTCCCACCCCAAATCCCGAACCGGGGGGGGTCTGACACTGATCCTGGGGATGTCCCACCCCAAATCCCAAACTGGGGGGGGGGGTATCACACCCCAAATCCCAAACTGGGGGGTGTCCCACCCCAAATCCCAAACCGGGGGGTGTCTCACCCCAAATCCCAAACCGGAGGGGTCTCACACTGGATCCTGGGGGTGTCCCACCCCAAATCCCAAACCGGGGGGGTCTGACACTGGATCCTGGGGGTGTCCCACCCCAAATCCCAAACTGGGGGGTGTCCCACCCCAAATCCCAAACTGGGGGGGTCTGACACTGATCCTGGGGATGTCCCACCCCAAATCCCAAACCGGGGGATGTCTCACCCCAAATTCCAAACCGGGGGGTGTCCCACCCCAAATTCCAAACTGGGGGGGTCTCACACTGGATCCTGGGGATGTCCCACCCCAAATCCCGAACTGGGGGGGGGGTCTGACACTGATCCTGGGGACACTGATCCTGGGGGTGTCCCACCCCAAATCCCAAACTGGGGAGGTCTCACACAGATCCTGGGGGTGTCCCACCCCAAATCCCAAACTGGGGGGTGTCTCACCCCAAATTCCAAACTGGGGGGGGGTCTCACACTGGATCCTGGGGGTGTCCCACCCCAAATCCCAAACCGGGGGGGTCTCACACTGGATCCTGGGGGTGTCCCACCCCAAATTCCAAACTGGGGGGTGTCCCACCCCAAATCCCAAACCGGAGGGGATTTAACACCCATCCTGGGGGGTTTGCCCTCAAATCCCAAATTGAGGGGGGGGTCTAACACCAATCCAGGGGGGGGGTTTCCCCCCTCAACCCCCAAACTCTGGGGGGGTCTTACACCAATCCTGGAGGGGGGGTTTCCCCCTCAAACCCCGAACTGGGGAGGGGGTCTTACACCAATCCTGGGTTTTTTTTTCCCCTCAAACCCCGAACTGGGGAGGGGGTTTCTCCTCTCCCCCCGACCTACGTGGGGGGGGGTCCCTGCAGGTCCACGTTGCTGCGGGAGCGGGGCGGGGCCTGACGCCCCCCGCCCAGTTTTTGGGAGCGGCGTCGCTCGGGCACCCGGAGGCTCTCAGAGCGCCCCAATCTCCCGGGGATCCTGAGGGGGGGGCCCCAAAAAAGCGCCAGAAAAGGGGAGGGGGGGGCCACGGACGGACACGGAAAGGGCGGGGGGCATGCAAGAGAGAGGGGGGTGAGCGATTTTCGGGGGCAGGCGGAGCCATGCGGGGGTCGGGGCAGTACTTAGCTGGTTAATTTGGGTGGGGGGGCAACGCCAAGCCCCCCCCGGGGTCATGCAAGGGAGGGGGGTCACCAACCTGAGGCGGCGTCTGGGGAGAGAATTAATTTGGGGGGGGGAGGATCCCGGCTCCCAAGAGCAGAATTTTGGGGTGCAGGGTTAATTTTTTTTTTTTTGGGGGGGGGTAAATTTTGAGGTATTTAATTGGGGGGAGGGTGTGTTCATTTGGGTGAGGGGTTGCATTTTGGTGGAGGTGTTAATTTGGGGGGGTATATAGGGGGTTAATTTGGGGGTATTTAGGGGGTTAATTTGGGGGGGTATTTAGGGGGTTAATTTGGGGGGTATTTAGGGGGTTAATTTGGGGGGGTATTTAGGGGGTTAATTTGGGGGGTATTTAGGGGGTTAATTTGGGGGGTATTTAGGGGGTTAATTTGGGGGGGTATTTAGGGGGTTAATTTGGGGGGTATTTAGGGGGTTAATTTGGGGGGGTATTTAGGGGGTTAATTTGGGGGGGTATTTAGGGGGTTAATTTGGGGGGTATTTAGGGGGTTAATTTGGGGGGGGTATTTAGGGGGTTAATTGGGGGGTATTTAGGGGGTTAATTTGGGGGGTATTTAGGGGGTTAATTTGGGGGGGTATTTAGGGGGTTAATTTGGGGGGGGTATTTAGGGGGTTAATTGGGGGGTATTTAGGGGGTTAATTTGGGGGGTATCTAGGGGGTTAATTTGGGGGGGGATTTAGGGGGTTAATTTGGGGGGGTATTTAGGGGGTTAATTTGGGGGTATTTAGGGGGTTAATTTGGGGGGGATTTAGGGGGTTAATTTGGGGGGTATTTAGGGGGTTAATTTGGGGGGGTATTTAGGGGGTTAATTTGGGGGGTATATAGGGGGTTAATTTGGGGGTATTTAGGGGGTTAATTTGGGGAGGGATTTAGGGGGTTAATTTGGGGGGGGATTTAGGGGGTTAATTTGGGGAGGGGGGCTAATTTGGAGGGGACTTTAATTTGGAAACGGGGTCAAAGTTCGTGGGGGGGGGGGGTTAATTTGAGGGAATTAATTTGTCCGGGAGGGATAATTCGGGGGGGGAGGACAATTTGGGTCAGGGGGCGGGGGGGGGGGGGACACACACATCCCAAATTGGGGAGGGGGGCTCCACACACCTCTCACTCTCAGCCCCCTCCTCCACTGGGTGCTGCTCTCCAGAGGGGGGCTCCGGGGGGGGGTCCCCCAATTCCAAGGGTCCCGGGGGGTCTGTCCCTGCATGGGAGGGGGGGTTAGGGTCAGGGAGGGCGGGAGGAAGACCCCCACCCCCCCAAAAAAAAGCCCCTCCCTCACCTGCTTCAGCCTCGGCGCTGTCCCCACCTGGGGGGCTCGTGGTGACAGCCAGGCCTGGGGTGGGCTCGGGGGTCCCAGATGGGCCCCCTCCACCGCGGGGGGGGCGGGAAGACCCCCCCTCAGTGCGCTCGGCCCCCCTCGGGCCCCTCCGCTCAGCGTGGGGGGGCTTTTCGGCGGGGGGGGGGGAAAGGAGGGGGTCAGGGGCAGCCCCCCAAAACCTCAGGGGAGTTGTGGGTGACCCCCCCCCTCCCCCAAAAAAGAAAATTGGGGACTTTTGTGTTTAGAGGGGGTATTTGGGGGGGATTAATTAATGGGGCTGGGGGAGTTTGGGTGGGTTAATGGGGTCCCTTGGGGGGCTGCAGGGGGGGTTAATGGGGTGGGAGGGGGCGACGGCCAGGCATTAATGGGGTGGGGGTCCCTGTGGCAGGGGGGATAAATGGGGTGGGGGTCCCACGGGGGAGGCCGAGCCCCAAAACAGGGGAGATAAATGGGGTGGGGGTCCCATGGGGGAGGCCGAGCCCCAAAACAGGGGGGATAAATGGGGTGGGGGGTCCCATGGGGGAGGCCGAGCCCCAAAACAGGGGAGATAAATGGGGTGGGGGTCCCATGGGAGAGGCCAAGCCCCAAAACAGGGGCGATAAATGGGGTGGGGGTCCCATGGGCCCCGTGGCAGGGGGGGATAAATGGGGTGGGGGTCCCATGGGGGAGGCCGAGCCCCAAAACAGGAGAGATAAATGGGGTGGGGGTCCCATGGGGGAGGCCGAGCCCCAAAACAGGGGAGATAAATGGGGTGGGGGTCCCATGGGCCCCGCGGCAGGGGGGGATAAATGGGGTGGGGGTCCCATGGGAGAGGCCGAGCCCCAAAACAGGGGAGATAAATGGGGTGGGGGTCCCTGTGGCAGGGGGGATAAATGGGGTGGGGGTCCGGGGGGTACCTTCACCCTCGGGGCCTTTGCTTTGCCTGAACTCCGCACCTGCAAAACAGAACGTGGGGGAGGGGGGCACAAAGGGACACACTGGGGTCCTGCAGGAGGTGGGGAGGGGTCTCCCACCCCCTTCCTCGTAGCCCCCCCACCCTCCCCCTCGAAGCCCCCCACTCACTGTGGGCGTCACGACCCCAAAGAGCCGCCCCCGGGAGGCTGAACCCCTTCCGGGCCTTTCCCTGGGGCTCCTTCCCGGAGATCTGTGGGAAAAGGGGGGATCAGGAGGGGTCTGGGGGGGGTCAGGGGTCTTTGCGGGAATTTTGGGGGTCTCACCTTCTTACGGAAAAAGTTGGATTTGGATTTTTTGGCGTCGCCCCCCTTGGTCCTCACCCCCAGGAACTTCATGTAGGTGACGATGGCGCCGAAGATGACGGAGCTGCGTGGGGAGGGGGGCTCGCAGGAGTTCTGGGGGGGTTTGGGGGGGCCCCCAAAACCCACTCGAGACCCCTCGAGTGTCCTCAGCCCCCCCCCAAGAACACCCCCTCACCTTTTTTCCTCATCAGAAGAGATGGTGAGGCTGCGGAGGGAGAGGAGGGTGAGCCCCAAATCCCACCTGAGACCCCCCAAATCCCACCTGAGACCCCCTCAAATCCCACCTGGGACCCCCCCAAATCCCACCTGAGACCCCTCAAATCCCACCTGAGACCCCCTCAAATCCCACCTGAGACCCCCCAAATCCCACCTGGGACCCCCCAAATCCCACCTGAGACCCCTCAAATCCCACCTGGGACCCCCTCAAATCCCACCTGGGACCCCCCCAAATCCCACCTGAGACCCCCTCAAATCCCACCTGGGACCCCCCAAATCCCACCTGAGACCCCTCAAATCCCACCTGGGACCCCCTAAATCCCACCTGAGACCCCTCAAATCCCACCTGGGACCCCCCCAAATCCCACCTGAGACCCCTCAAATCCCACCTGAGACCCCCCCAAATCCCACCTGGGACCCCCCAAATCCCACCTGAGACCCCTCAAATCCCACCTGGGACCCCCCCAAATCCCACCTGAGACCCCTCAAATCCCACCTGGGACCCCCCAAATCCCACCTGAGACCCCTCAAATCCCACCTGGGACCCCCCAAATCCCACCTGACACCCCTCAAATCCCACCTGAGACCCCCCAAATCCCACCTGACACCCCTCAAATCCCACCTGAGACCCCCAAATCCCACCTGGGACCCCTCAAATCCCACCTGACACCCCTCAAATCCCACCTGAGACCCCCCAAATCCCACCTGAGACCCCTCAAATCCCACCTGGGACCCCTCAAATCCCACCTGACACCCCTCAAATCCCACCTGAGACCCCTCAAATCCCACCTGGGACCCCTCAAATCCCACCTGAGACCCCCCCAAATCCCACCTGACACCCCTCAAATCCCACCTGGGACCCCTCAAATCCCACCTGGGACCCCCCCAAATCCCACCTGGGACCCCCTAAATCCCACCTGAGACCCCTCAAATCCCACCTGGGACCCCCCCAAATCCCACCTGGGACCCCCCCAAATCCCACCTGGGACCCCCCCAAATCCCACCTGGGACCCCTCAAATCCCACCTGAGACCCCTCAAATCCCACCTGAGACCCCCCAAATCCCACCTGGGATCCCCCAAATCCCACCTGAGACCCCCCAAATCCCACCTGGGACCCCCCAAATCCCACCTGAGACCCCTCAAATCCCACCTGGGACCCCTCAAATCCCACCTGAGACCCCTCAAATCCCACCTGGGACCCCCCAAATCCCACCTGAGACCCCTCAAATCCCACCTGGGACCCCCCAAATCCCACCTGAGACCCCTCAAATCCCACCTGAGACCCCTCAAATCCCACCTGAGACCCCCCCAAATCCCACCTGAGACCCCCCAAATCCCACCTGGGACCCCCCCAAATCCCACCTGGGACCCCCCCAAATCCCACCTGAGACCCCTCAAATCCCACCTGGGACCCCCCAAATCCCACCTGAGACCCCCTCAAATCTCATCACCCCCCCCAAGTCTCACTCGAGACCCAAGTCTCAATCCATGGATTTGGGGAGTTTATAGGAATCGGGGGAAGAGCTGTGCAATTTTAGGGGGTGGTTCCGTGGATTTGGGGGTGTTTCCACGAGGATTTCGGGGTTATTTCACAAGGGTTTGGGGGTCGGGAGGTGGATTTGGGGAGGAAGGCGCGGCTTTTGGGGCGGGATAATGCCAATTCCGGAGCGGCGCCGTGACTCGGGGGTGGTTCCAAGGATTTTCGGGGGCGGCTCAAGGAGGAGGAATTCCCGAGTAATTTTGGGAAGCCGTTCCCACGGATTCCCGGCGGGATTTGGGAAGATCCGCGGAGCCCCGGGGGATGCGGGGATGGAGCCCCCCTCCCCACTCACTGCATCTCCTCCAGCCGGGCCAGGAGCTGCTCCGCCAGCTGCTTCTCCTTGGATTCGCATCCCAAAGGATCCCGAGCCCGGCTGCACTCCAGCTCCGACAGCTCCTGTTCCCCCGGAGTCATCCCCATCAACCGCTTCGACCTGGGGTGGGGGACACCGAGCGCTTGGACCCCCGACCGAACCCCCAAATTAACCCCCCCCGAGCCCCCCAACTCAAGACCTGAAGTCTTCCAGCTGCCGGGAAATCTCTGGCTCCTGGAAATTCTGGATGTCCTGCAGGAATCGCCGCTGGGTCTCCTCGGACAGCAGCTCCGGGCGGGTCCGTTCTGAGGGGGAGGCGGCAGTGGAGACCCCTCCCCACTCAGCAGCACCCCCCCGGAGGGGACCTGGGGGTCCCCAAAGCGCCCCCAGCCCCGGGAGCTCGGGGAGTTCCCGCCCGGGTTTCCGGCAGAGTTGGGCCCCCCCCCCCCAAAATGAGGAGGGGGTCGGGGGGTGGTTGGGAGGGTCTCACGACCCCTCGGGGTGTCACTCACCCAGTTCAAACTGGACGTGGTGTGGGATAGGCACCCGCAGGAGCTGTCAGAGACTGGAGGTCAGCATTTGGGGCACCCTTCCCGCGGTGGGGAGGGGTCTGGGGTCGGGGGGCGAGGGTCTCTCACCCCCGTCTTGTCCAGGAACAAGTGGCAGAATTCCAGGAATTGCTTCCTGCCCTCCTTGGGGTTCATCCTCCGCATCATGTCCACGTGCAGGTAGCAGAGCTGGGGGGTGTTTGGAATTGGGGTGACCCGCCCCAAAACATCCGACCCCCCCCCCCAAAAAACAACCTTCCCCCCTCCTCTGTTTTACCTCAGCTCCAGCCCCTGCCAGCGGGGAGGGGGGAACAGAGACAAGAGGTTACTCCAAAGGGTGCAGCCTCCCACCCTTGGGGGAAATGTCACCCCCCTCCTCAGATTTTGGGGTGTCTCTGGGGGGGGGGGGGGGGTGGTCTGAGAGCCCCCTCCTCATCTCACCACGGGGCAGGAGTCGAACTGGAGCACGACGTGCTGCAGGAAGGCCATGAGGGACAGCGGGTGCTGCCGCAGCAGCTCCAGGCTCTGGAATTGGCTGTTCTGCTCCTCGGGGGTCTGGGGGAGAAGGCTCAGGATTGGCGTGGGGGGAAAGCCGGGGGGGATTCCCCGCAGAGACCCCCGTGCCACACTCACGGGCTCGATGTCGTTCTCGAAGTCCTCGTCCTCGGCGCCGATGATGATGGCAGCGGCCGAGGGGCCGCGGGCACCCGCGCACGGGGGCTTTGGGGCGAGCAGGGGAGGGTTTGGGGGGTCCTGGGGGACGATGGTGGCGTCCCCCACACTCCCCAGGACCCCTGAGACCTCCTTGACCCCCAGGCACCCCAAGACCCCTGAGAGCCACCGGACCCCCCCCAATTCCGGGACTCCCCCCGATTCCCGGATGGCAGAAACCCCCCGACCCCCAAAACTCCCAGGACCCCTTCAGAACCCTCGGGACCCCCAGGACCCCCCAGGCTCCTGCCATCCTGAGAGCCCCGGGACTCTAAAAACCCAGACCCCTGAGCCCCCCAAAACCGCGGAGTCCCCCCAAGACCCTGCGACCCTCGGGACTCCGGGACCCCCCGTGACCGCGGGATCTCGGGGAGGGGTCTCCGGACCACCCCCGGGCTGGAGGGTGCCGCTCACCCCATTAAACCCCTCCTCCGGCTCCATCCTCCTGGCGGGGGGGGGCCTCGTCCTGTGAGGAATTTGAGGGAGGTCTCAGGATTTTGGGGGGGGGGTCTCAGAAGTTGGGGGGGAGGGTTTCTCCGCCCCCCTGCGGTTTTGGGGAGGGGTCGCGGTGGGGAGGGGGCGGCGCCGCGGTCGGAGCGGCTCTGGGGCCGCACAAAGGGCCCCATTCAGAGCGGGGCGGGGCGAGGCCAGGGCGGACCCCCCCCAAAAACCCCCTTTGGGATGGGGGACTCACGTGGGAACTCGGGGGGCGACCCCGGGGGGTGAAGAGGAACTTCGGGGGCGCTTTGGGGGGGTTCGAGGGGGACTTTGGGGGTGACTCAGCGGCCCCCCGCCCAACCCCCCCCCCGGTACCTGTTTCCGCGCCGGAGAAACGATCCAGGAAATGGGGGGGGGAGGGGCGGAGCCCGGGGGGGGGGCGGGTTCGGGGGTCCGGGTGTTTTGGGGTGAGGGGGGGCTCGGGGCAGGGCGGAAAAAGGCGTTCCCGGGCGGACACAAAGCGCGGCCCCGGCGGTGCCCGAGCGGCCGCGGCTTCCTGCAGGAAGTGAGGTGGGGCCGCGTCCCCCCGGCGACACGCGGGAACCCACGGGGTGTGACACACGGAAACCCACGGGGTGTGACACACGGAACCCCCGGGACTGTGACCCACTGACCCCCCGGCGACACGCGGAAACCCACGGGGTGTGACCCACGGAACCCCCGGGACTGTGACCCACTGACCCCCCGGCGACAGATGGCACCCACGGGGTGTGACACACGGAACCCCCGGGACTGTGACCCACTGACCCCCCGGCGACACGCGGAAACCCACGGGGTGTGACACACGGGACCCCCGGGACTGTGACCCACTGACCCCCCGGCGACACATAAACCCACGGGGTGTGACACACGGAACCCCCGGGACTGTGACCCACTGACCCCCCGGCGACAGATGGCACCCACGGGGTGTGACACACGGAACCCCCGGGACTGTGACCCACTGACCCCCCGGCGACACATAAACCCACGGGGTGTGACACACGGAACCCCGGGGACTGTGACCCACTGACCCCCCGGGACTGTGACCCACTGACCCCCCGGCGACACATAAACCCACGGGGTGTGACACACGGAACCCCCGGGACTGTGACCCACTGACAGCCCGGCGACACATAAACCCACGGGGTGTGACACACGGAACCCCCGGGACTGTGACCCACTGACCCCCCGGCGACACATAAACCCACGGGGTGTGACCCACGGAACCCCCGGGACTGTGACACACGGAACCCCCGGGACTGTGACCCACTGACCCCCCGGCGACACAGAAACCCACGGGGTGTGACACACGGAACCCCCGGGACTGTGACCCACTGACCCCCCGGCGACAGATGGCACCCACGGGGTGTGACACACGGAACCCCCGGGACTGTGACCCACTGACCCCCCGGCGACACATAAACCCACGGGGTGTGACACACGGAACCCCGGGGACTGTGACCCACTGGCCCCCGGCGACAGATGGCACCCACGGGGTGTGACACAGGGAACCCCCGGGACTGTGACCCACGGAACCCCCGGAATGTGACCCACTGACCCCCCGGCGACAGATGGCACCCACGGGGTGTGACACACGGAACCCCCGGGGACTGTGACCCACTGACCCCCGGGCGACACATAAACCCACGGGGTGTGACCCACGGAACCCCCGGGACTGTGACCCACTGACCCCCGGGGACTGTGACCCACTGACCCCCCGGCGACACATAAACCCACGGGGTGTGACACACGGAACCCCCCGGGACTGTGACCCACTGACCCCCCCGGCGACACGCGGAAACCCACGGGGTGTGACACACGGAACCCCGGGGACTGTGACCCACTGACCCCCCGGCGACACGCGGAAACCCACGGGGTGTGACACACGGAACCCCCGGGACTGTGACCCACTGACCCCCCGGCGACACGCGGAAACCCACGGGGTGTGACACACGGAACCCCGGGGACTGTGACCCACTGACCCCCCGGCGACAGATGGCACCCACGGGGTGTGACACACGGAACCCCCGGGACTGTGACCCACTGACCCCCCGGCGACACATAAACCCACGGGGTGTGACACACGGAACCCCGGGACTGTGACCCACTGACCCCCCGGCGACACATAAACCCACGGGGTGTGACACACGGGACCCCCGGGACTGTGACCCACTGACGCCCCGGCGACACGCGGAAACCCACGGGGTGTGACACACGGAACCCCCGGGACTGTGACCCACGGAACCCCCGGGACTGTGACCCACTGACCCCCCGGCGACACGCGGAAACCCACGGGGTGTGACACACGGAACCCCCGGGACTGTGACCCACTGACCCCCGGGGACTGTGACCCACTGACCCCCCGGCGACACATAAACCCACGGGGTGTGACACACGGAACCCCCGGGACTGTGACCCACTGACAGCCCGGCGACAGAAGGCACCCACTGACACGCGGGAAAAACTCTAAAACTCAGAGACAAAGTGAGTTTTAAAGTAGGCGTGTAATTTATTCAGCGCCGGGCGGGATGCAGGGTTGTTCCCCAAAGGCACCCGCGCCCCTCGCTCACTTCCATTCTCTTTTATCCTCTAGAATGTTACATATGCATCAAATTTCGCAATACACCTATGCATATTCATTCCTTGGCTCCTCCTCTCTCCGCTTCGTATGTTGTGTTATCAGTCCTTTGCCCCTGCGCAGGTGTCTCTGGTGGTCGTCCTGGGGGTCTCAGGGATGCGCAGGTGTCTCTGGTGGTCGTCCTGGGGGTCTCAGGGATGCGCAGGTGTCTCTGGTGGTCGTCCTGGGGGTCTCAGGGATGAAGAAGGGTAGTCTTCCTCGGAGATGAACTTCTGACCTTGCTGTCTTGCTTATTTTTATCAGACACCTGCATTTCCCCCCTTGCTGTTGCAGCCCTGTCTCCTAGAGCAGCAATACGCACCATCTGAATGCCTATCCTTTAATTAGTATTTGAGTTTTAATATCCTCTAGTTTCTAACCCCGTATTTCACCACGGGCTGTGACCCACGGACCCCCCGGTGACACACGGAATCCCCCACGGGCTGTAACCCACAGACCAATGCCAGAAACACCCCCAACTCTGGGACCCCTGAGACCACCGGGGAACCCCCAGACCCAATCCTTGACACCTCAAACCCCTGAGACCCCCCAAACCCAAACGGTGACATCCCGGTACTGACAGCCCCGGACCCCTGAGAGCCCAGACTCAAATCCCAACACCCCAACACTGAGACCCTCAATCCCCCAAGCCCCCTGCCCCCCTAATCCCCTCCTCTGAGGTGCCAGGGGACTTTGGGGCGGGTCCCCCCTCATTTCCCTCCCCTTGGGGCACTGGGGCGAATCTCCTACAGGGCCTGGGCGGACGCAGCTGATGGCAGCCGCTCTCCAAATCCGGGGGGCTCCCCCAAAATATGGGGTCCCGAGACCCCTCCTCATCTTCAGCTTCCTCCTCCTCCTCACGGGTATCGCTGGGGGGTTCACAGGGGGGCTGGGTACCAGGGTTTGGGTCTGGGGGTTTCAGGGATCTCAGGGTTTGAGCTTGGATCTGGGGGGTTTAGGGGTTCTGGGGTGTCGGGGTTTGGGTCTGGGGGGGCTCAGGAGTTCCAGGGTCTGAGGCATTGGGTCAGGGGGTCTCAGGGGTCCCGGGGATCTCAGGGCGTGGGTCTGGGGTTTCAGGAGTTCCGAGTTCTCCGGGTTTGGGTCTGGGGGTTTCAGGGTTTCCAGGGTCTGATTTCTGGGGTTTCAGAGTTTGGGCCTGGGGGTCTCTCAGGGATCCTGAGGGTCTCGGATCCTGGGGTCTTGGGTTTTGGGTCAGAGTGTCTCAGGACTTCCGGGATCTCGGCGTTTGGGTCTGGGGATCTTGGGGGTCCCACCTGTGCCCACCACCCCTCATGTCTCTAACGGCGGGTCCCCAGTGCCCCTTACCCATGACCATGGGGACTGCTGAGCCCGGCAGGGTTCTGAGGGACCCCAAAATCATCGGGTTCTTTCCCCCAGCCACCTGTGCCAGCGTGTCTCCTGGGACCCCCCCGGAGCTTCCTGTCCCCAGCGAGAACCGAAACCGGGTGGGGACAGGGCCAAGGGGGGCTGCGGGAACCCCCCGCTGCCACCTGCAGGGTCCCATGGGGTGTGAGACCCCCACCCACGGGGGTCCGTGGTCTGCAGCGTGGTCACTGCCCCTCAGTGACCCCCCCATTGTCCTCCACAGGTTCCTTATGTGAGACCCTCACCCATGGGGGGCTGCAGGGATCCCCCGGTGTCACCCATGGGGTGTGAGACCCCCACCCACGGGGGTCCGTGGTCTGCAGCGTGGTCACTGCCCCTCAGTGACCCCCCCCCATTGTCCTCCACAGGTTCCTTATGTGAGACCCTCACCCATGGGGGGCTGCAGGGATCCCCCGGTGTCACCCATGGGGTGTGAGACCCCCACCCACGGGGGTCCGTGGTCTGCAGTGTGGTCACTGCCCCTCGCTGTGACCCCGCTTTGTCCCCACAGGTTCCTTATGTGAGACCCTCACCCATGGGGGGCTGCAGGGATCCCCCGGTGTCACCCATGGGGTGTGAGACCCTCACCCGCGGGGGTCCCGGCAGTCCGCACCGAGCCCCCAGCAGGGTCACTGCCCCTCGCTGTGACCCCCCTTTGTCCCCACAGGTTCCTTATGTGAGACCCTCACCCATGGGGGGCTGCAGGGAACCCCCGGTGTCACCCATGGGGTGTGAGACCCCCACCCACGGGCGGGGCTGCAGTGATCCCCTGTGTGAGACCTCACCCACGGGGGTCCGTGGTCCGCACCGAGCCCCCAGCAGGGTCACTGCCCCTCGCTGTGACCCCCCCCTTTGTCCCCACAGGTTCCTTATGTGAGACCCTCACCCATGGGGGGCTGCAGGGATCCCCCGGTGTCACCCATGGGGTGTAAGACCCCCACCCACGGGCGGGGCTGCAGTGATCCCCTGTGTGAGACCTCACCCACGGGGGTCCGTGGTCTGCAGCGTCCCCCCAGCAGGGTCACTGCCCCTCGCTGTGACCCCCCTTTGTCCCCACAGGTTCCAAGTGCCAGATCTCCAGCTACTCCGCGGTTCCTCCCGCGCACTTGGAGACCCCAGAGCCGCTGACTGTGAACATCACCCTCCCCTCCATCGACTCCTGCAGACCCTCGGAGGAGCTCCACGTGTCGCCCGGACCCACCTCCCGCTCCGCAGCCCTCGGGACACCCCTGACCCTCGAGTGCCACTTCACGGCACTGCCCAATGCCACGGTCACCTGGCTCCAGCTGTGTCCCCGGCGCTACCGCGGTGACAACTGGAGCTGCAGCTGGCCCCAGGAGGTGCTGGCCGTGGGCTGGGGTCGCCAGGTCGGTGGCAACGAGTCTGGTCTCTCCACCCTGAGCTTCCAGCACCTGCAGCACAACCACAGCGGGCTCTACTTCTGCCGGGTGCAGGCGTGTGGCAAGGTCGCACAGTCCTGCGGGACTTTCGTGAGGGTCATTGGTGAGTGAGGGGGGGGCGTCTCTTGGGAGGTTTCGGGGAAGTTTTGGGGCTCTGGCTGATTCACTTGGTCTGGCAGAGCCCATGCCAGCGCCGTTCCTGAACCTGGGGCACGCCACCAAGAACAGGATCCTGACGGCGCAGGGTGTGCTGCTGCTGCTCTGTGCCGTGGGGCCGGGGCTCTTGCTGCTCTTCAGGGTGAGGAGGGGGCAAGAAAGGGTACCCCCACCCTCAATTCCGCTCCCGATAACCCTAATTCCTCCTGGTATCCATGAATCCTCTTCCAGATACCCCTGAATACCCCCTGGAGACCCCAAAATCCCTCCACCCCCGGCACCCCTAATCTCCTTTGATTCCTCCCCAGTTTTCCCCGGCTGCCCCTCAAACCCCCTGTACCCCTTTTTTTTCCTCCTCCCGCAGAAGCGCTGGGCCAACGAGCAGCTCCTGCAACCCAAGAAAATCTCCCTGGAGGAGGAAAATCTTTACGAGGTGACACAAGGGGAAGCTCTGAGCCCCCCAAAAAAAAGGGTCTGGGGGGGATCCATCACCCCCAAACCAATCCCCCACCCCAAATTTCCCTCTCTGCAGGGGCTGAACCTGGATGAGTGCTCCATGTACGAGGACATTTCCCGGGGGGTGCAGCCCACCTACCAGGATGTGGGGACCCTCCCCGCCGCCGAAAGCCTCCTGGAGAAGCCTTAAAAGACCCTCTAAAGAAGGGTGGGATCCCACAGGACCCCTTCCCCAAACCCCTGCATGCCTCCCACTCCCCCAAAGGCTTTGCTTTGGTAACTCAAGGCTGTGCTGAGCCCCCCAAAAAATAAAGCCAGTGAGGGTCTGGGGGGTACTGGGGGACCCTCCCCTCGCCCGGAGCTGATAAACCGCTAATAAATCGTCAATGAATCTTTAACAAGTCGTGAACAAATAATGAAGATGAGACCTCGATTTCCCCCCATTATCGCCAATTTCCTCCCCATTTTCCTCACGCTTTCTCCCCATTTTACCCCATTATCCCCGGTTTCCCCGTTATCCAAAATTTCCTGCGCTTTATCGTGTTTTCCCATTTCTCAGAATTCTTCCCACTATCCCCAACACCTCATTTTACCCCATTATCCCCCCATTTTCCCTTTCTCCACAATTTCTATTTTCCGTCAATTTTCTGTCAACTCTTCTCCCAATTTTCCCTCATTATTCCTCAATTCCCCCATTTCCCCCCACTACGTTCCATTCCATTCTCCTCCTATTTTACCCCACTATCGCCATTTCCCCCCCCCAATTCTCCCCTCCTACTCCAAAGTTCCCTCACTGTAACCCATTTCTCACCGTTTGCCTCCATTTTTGCCTAACTTTCCCTCTTTTCTCCCACTTTCCTTCACTTTCTTGCGTTATTCCCTAATTTCCCCGACTCTTCCCTCAGACTCGCCCACTCCTCCCTTCACGGAGGCCCCGCCCCTCCCTCGCAGCTCCGCCTTTTTCCCGCCCTTGCGCCCTCGGCCAATCAGCGCCCGAGGGCTGGGGCCCCGCCAGCCAATCGGAGCGAAGCGCGGGAAAGCTGAAGGGACCCTGGCGCCCAACGGCCTCAGGCGCGAGCCGGCGCTGGCCCCGCCCAGCGGCGCGTGAGGGAGCGCAGCCGCGGGGCAGGTGGGGGAATTGGGGAGAAATTGGGGAGAAATTGGGGAGAAATTGGGGAAAATGGGGGGAATTGGGAATCCTGAGGCGTCCTAAGAGGGAATGTGCGTCCTAGGAAGGAATGGGAGGGGCCTCTGGTGGGAGATCTGAAGGGAAAGCGGGGTCTGAGGGACCTTCAGGGGAGCCTGGGGATATTGGGGAGTATCTGGGGGGGGGGGAATGGGAAGGATTCTGAGGGGAATGTGGGATCCTGGGGGTACCCAGGGGGGAATGGGGAGCTCTGGGGGGGAAACTGAGGTGGAATTGGGCCACTCTGGGGGGCAATTGCAAGATTCTGGGGGGGGGGGGGTGTGTGTGAATGAGGGAATCATGTCAGTACCAAGAGGTTCCCTAGGGGGAATAGGGATCCTGGGGGGCACCTGAGGGGGATAACTCCTCAAAAAACCCTCCCCTTTTTCCAGGTTTTTCCCAGCTGCCGCCGCCACCACCACCATGAGCCACCACCGTGAGGTCCTGGGGGCACCCCTGCAAAGAAAACACCACCCCCTCCCCATTCCCGCCCGCTCCAAATCCAAACGCCTCCGGACCAAACGGGAACTCAACACAGCCAAATTCGGCCCGAAGGTGCCCTTGTGGGGCTCCCGACAGGGTCCTCGCCGGCTGCAGCCTCCCCCATGGAGAGGTCTCCTTTTAGGGAGCCCCCTGCGCCCCCCGAAACCTGTGGTGATCACTCAGAAAAGGTTGTGCCACCGTGGCATCTTCAACCACGAGGTCAGGTCTCTGGATGTCCGGCGCTTGCTGACCCCGGCCCCGGATGAGGACGGCCCCCCCTCCGGCCCCCCAATTTGAGGAGAGGGATGTCGGGGGGCTCCCAGCCGAGGGGCTGAAGGATCTGGTGGCCAGCCTGGCCTCGCTGCTGGGGAGTTTCGGGGCATTTTTGGGGAGGGAGTTGGTGAGCGAGCGGCGCCGGAGCCTCATGGCTGTGCTCAGGAGACACCGACGGGGACCCTTAGACCTGGGGGTCTTCCTGGCCCACCGGACCCCAGCCCAGCCCCCAGGTACGGCCCCTTGCCCCCAGGTACGGCCCCTTGCAGAGGAGGGGACACCAGAGACCCCCCCCTCACCCCAAACCAAGTGTTGTTCTCCAGCAGGTCAGAAGTCCCCGCGGCAAGAGGCGAGGTCAGGACCCCCAGGACGAGCAGTCAATTTGGGGGAGTGGGAGGCGGGGGACCCCTCTGTCAGGACTCCCAGCCCGCTTCGTGCTGTCCACACAGTGAGTACCGCAGAAAAGTGCCCTAAAAGGACTTCAAAACCGCCTCCGAAATACTCCAAAAAGTGCACTAAAGCACCCCAAAAATTGCTCTTCTCCCCTTCTCCTCGCAGCCGCCGCCGCCCCCCCGCCCCATTTTTGGAGCCCCCAGAGAAGGAGACGTGAGTCTGGAATTTAGGGGGGAGGGGGGGGATCGTCCCTCTGTTTTTGGGAGGTTTACTGACCCGTTCCCTCACCCCCAGAAGCCCTTCTCATGGAGCTCGGGCGAGGATGAGGAGGATGAGGCTCCCGGGGGGCTCACCCAGACCTGGGGTGGTCCCGGGGGGCTCCCGCCAGCCCCCGCCCCCTTTTGGAGGCCCCCCCAGGGGGAGGAGGGTGGGGATGAAGGCTGGGCCCCCATCGCCCCCCCGGCCTTCAGCCCAGACCCTCCACCCTGGGGAGCCCCCCACTCCAGAGACACCCGTGGGCCCCCCAGACGCCCTCGGACCCCCCAAATATGGAGAAATGAGACTCTGTGGGACCCCCCAGCTCCCTCTAGGTCCCCCTGGAACGCTCCGAGACCCCCTTGGGATTCCACGGACCCACCCCGAACCCCCCCCAGACTCCTCTGGGAACTTCCAGACCTCACCCGAGCTCCCCCGACCCCTCCCCGACCCTCCCGGACCCCCAGAATCTGGAGCCCGGAGCCCCGCAAGGCCTCCCCAGACCCCTTCAGACCCCTCTGGGATGCCCCGAACCCCTCCGGACCCCCGTGGGACCCCCGACCACGGAGCCCAGAGCTGCCCAGGGCTTCCCTGGACCACCCCAGACGCCCCCGGAGCCCCCAGCTCTGGAACTCGGAGCTCCCCAGGGTCTTGCCGGACGCCCCGAGACCCCTGTGGGACCCCCCAGATGCCCATAGACCCCTCTGGGATTCCCCAGAACGCCCCCGGGCCCCCCCCAGACCCACCCAGATTCCCGCGGACCCCCCAGCTCTGGAGCTCGGAGCCACCCTGGGGGCCCCCAGCCCCACCTAGACCACCCAGAGACCCCCGAGCCTGGAGCCCCGGAGCCCGCCGGAACACGGGACCGTCGCGGTGCTCTTGCCGTCAGCTCTATCGCGACACATCCCAGCTCTGTCGCCACGCCGCCCCTTACGACCGCCCGCGTCACGCTCTCCGTCGTGCGCAGCCCCGCCCCGCCGCTCTCTGTCGCGACATCCCCCAGTGCTGCCAGCAGCCCCCGAAGCGCCGCCGCCCGGACTGGGGAGGGGTCGGAGGCTGGGGGGACCCCCGGGACAGCCCCCCCTGGCCGGGCTGCAGCTGCCCCTGCAGGGGGCTGTGCCGCGGGGGGCTCTGAGATGGGGGGAGCACCTTTTCTGTGGGTAGCCCCCCCCCCCAATAAAGGCTGTTCATTCAAGCTCTGGGGTCCTGGTGTTCTTTCAGCTGCCTCTGACACCCCAAATTCCCCGAAGACCCCACCCCACCCCAAACGCCCTGGAGCACCCCACGCCTGCCGGAGGCCTCGGTTTCTCTGGAGATCCCCCCAAATGTTGCCTCAAGTTTGCCTGTTTTTCACTTCTTGCATTCGTTCTCACGCAGCTTCAAGTAAACTATGGTTATTCTTAGAATTGTTTGGATTTTTCCTCTCTAGGAGGAGAATGAATGATTGATGGTGATGTCCACCAATGAGGTCAAAGAGGTGGCTACCTGTGTAGCCAATCTTGACCTGTCTGTAAATTTGTATATATATGGAGTCAGAAAAATAAAGTAAAGCCTTTCCTTCTTCACCTCCTGCTGGCCTGCCTCGTCTTTTCGTGCTCCTAACAGCAGCCGCACTTGTGACTCTCCGTCATCACCCAAATAACCCCCAAATCCCTGCCAGGAACCCTCAACTCCCTCAAAGCTCCAGCACCGGACCCCCCACTTTCGGATACACCCCAAAAATCCTCCCTGCCGAAACTTCCTCAAACCCTTCCTACCCCCCACACGCCTTCCA
>JACEWE010000119.1:22120-46170 GCA_014839755.1 Sylvia borin
CGGGGACTGTGACCCACTGACCCCCCGGCGACAGAAGGCACCCACGGGGTGTGACACACGGAACCCCCGGGACTGTGACCCACTGACCCCCCGGCGACACGCGGGAAACCCACGGGGTGTGACACACGGAACCCCCGGGACTGTGACCCACTGACCCCCCGGCGACACGCGGAAACCCACGGGGGGTGACACACGGAACCCCCCGGGACTTGACCCACTGACCCCCCGGCGACACATAAACCCACGGGGTGTGACACACGGAACCCCGGGACTGTGACCCACTGACCCCCCGGCGACACATAAACCCACGGGGTGTGACACACGGGACCCCCGGGACTGTGACCCACGGAACCCCCGGGACACGCGGAAACCCACGGGGTGTGACACACGGAACCCCCCGGGACGTGACCCACGGAACCCCCAGGGACTGTGACCCACTGACCCCTCGGCGACAGATGGCACCCACGGGGTGTGACACACGGAACCCCCGGGACTGTGACCCACTGACAGCCCGGCGACACATAAACCCCCGGGGTGTGACACACGGAACCCCCGGGACTGTGACCCACTGACCCCCGGGACTGTGACCCACTGACAGCCCGGCGACACATAAACCCACGGGGTGTGACACACGGAACCCCGGGGACTGTGACCCACTGACCCCCCGGCGACACATAAACCCACGGGGTGTGACACACGGAACCCCCGGGACTGTGACCCACTGACCCCCCGGCGACAGAAGGCACCCACGGAGTGTGACACACGGGACCCCCGGGACTGTGACCCACTGAACCCCCGGCGACACGCGGAAACCCACGGGGTGTGACACACGGAACCCCCGGGACTGTGACCCACTGACCCCCCGGCGACAGATGGCACCCACGGGGTGTGACACACGGAACCCCCGGGACTGTGACCCACTGACCCCCCGGCGACAGATGGCACCCACGGGGTGTGACACACGGAATCCCCGGGACTGTGACCCACGGAACCCCCGGCGACAGATAAACCCACGGGGTGTGACACACGGAACCCCCGGGACTGTGACCCACGGAACCCCCGGGACTGTGACCCACTGACCCCCCGGCGACACGCGGAAACCCACGGGGTGTGACACACGGAACCCCCGGGACTGTGACCCACTGACCCCCCGGCGACACATAAACCCACGGGGTGTGACACACGGAACCCCCGGGACTGTGACCCACTGACCCCCCGGCGACACATAAACCCACGAGGTGTGACCCACGGAACCCCCGGGACTGTGACCCACGGAACCCCCGGCGACACATAAACCCACGGGGTGTGACACACGGAACCCCCGGGACTGTGACCCACTGACCCCCGGCGACACATAAACCCACGGGGTGTGACCCACGGAACCCCCGGGACTGTGACCCACTGACAGCCCGGCGACACATAAACCCACGGGGTGTGACACACGGAACCCCCGGGACTGTGACCCACTGACCCCCGGCGACACATAAACCCACGGGGTGTGACACACGGAACCCCGGGGACTGTGACCCACTGACCTCCCGGCGACAGATGGCACCCACGGGGTGTGACACACGGAACCCCCGGGACTGTGACCCACTGACCCCCCGGCGACAGATGGCACCCACGGGGTGTGACACACGGAACCCCCGGGACTGTGACCCACTGACCCCCGGCGACAGATGGCACCCACTGACACGCGGAAAAAACTCTAAAACTCAGAGAAAAAGTGAGTTTTAAAGTAGGCGTGTAATTTATTCAGCGCTGGGCGGTATGCAGGGTAGTTCCCCAAAGGCACCCGCGCCCCTCACTCACTTCCATTCCCTTTTATCCTCTAGGATGTTACATATGCATCAAATTTCGCAATACACCGATGCATATTCATTCCTTGGCTCCTCCTCTCTCCGCTTCGTATGTTAATTGTCTTATCAGTCCTTTGCGCCTGCGCAGGTGTCTGTGGTGGTCGTCCTGGGGGTCTCAGGGATGCGCAGGTGTCTGTGGTGGTCGTCCTGGGGGTCTCAGGGATGCGCAGGTGTCTCTGGTGGTCGTCCTGGGGGTCTCAGGGATGAAGAAGGGTAGTCTTCCTCGGAGATGAACTTCCAACCTTGCTGTCTTGCTTATTTTTATCAGACACCTGCATTCCCCCCTTGCTGTTGCAGCCCTGTCTCCTGGAGCAGCAATACACGCCATCTGAATGCCTATCCTTTAATTAGGATTTGAGTTTTAATATCCTCTAGTTTCTAACCCCGTATTTCACCACGGGGTGTGACCCACCGAGCCCCCGGTGACACAGGGAACCCCCGGTGACACACGGAATCCCCCACGGGCTGTAACCCACAGACCAATGCCAGAAACACCCCCAACTCTGGGACCCCTGAGACCACCGGGGAACCCCCAGACCCAATCCTTGACACCTCAAACCCCTGAGACCCCCCAAACCCAAACGGTGACATCCCAGTACTGACAGCCCCGGACCCCTGAGAGCCCAGACTCAAATCCCGACACCCCAACACTGAGACCCTCAATTCCCCAAGCCCCCTGCCCCCCTAATCCCCTCCTCTGAGGTGCCAGGGGACTTTGGGGCGGGTCCCCCCTCATTTCCCTCCCCTTGGGGCACTGGGGCGAATCTCCTACAGGGCCTGGGCGGACGCAGCTGATGGCAGCCGCTCTCCAAATCCGGGGGGCTCCCCCAAAATATGGGGTCCCGAGACCCCTCCTCATCTTCAGCTTCCTCCTCCTCCTCACGGGTATCGCTGGGGGGTTCCCAGGGGGGCTGGGTACCAGGGTTTGGGTCTGGGGGTTTCAGGGATCTCAGGGTTTGAGCTTGGATCTGGGGGGTTTAGGGGTTCTGGGGTGTCGGGGTTTGGGTCTGGGGGGCTCAGGAGTTCCAGGGTCTGAGGCATTGGGTCAGGGGGTCTCAGGGGTCCCGGGGATCTCAAGGCGTGGGTCTGGCGTTTCAGGAGTTCCGAGGTCTCCTGGTTTGGGTCTGGGGGTTTCAGGGTTTCCAGGGTCTGATTTCTGGGGTTTCAGAGTTTGGGCCTGGGGGTCTCTCAGGGATCCTGAGGGTCTCGGATCCTGGGGTCTTGGGTTTTGGGTTAGAGTGTCTCAGGACTTCCGGGATCTCGGCGTTTGGGTCTGGGGATCTTGGGGGTCCCACCTGTGCCCACCACCCTTCATGTCTCTAACGGCTGGTCCCCAGTGCCCCTTACCCATGACCATGGGGACTGCTGAACCCGGCAGGGTTCTGAGGGACCCCAAAATCATCGGGTTCTTTCCCCAGCCACCTGTGCCAGCGTGTCTCCTGGGACCCCCCCGGAGCTTCCTGTCCCCAGCGAGAACCGAAACCGGGTGGGGACAGGGCCAAGGGGGGCTGCGGGAACCCCCCGCTGCCACCTGCAGGGTCCCATGGGGTGTGAGACCCCCACCCACGGGGGTCCGTGGTCTGCAGCGTGGTCACTGCCGCTCAGTGACCCCCCCCTTGTCCTCCACAGGTTCCTTATGTGAGACCCTCACCCATGGGGGGCTGCAGGGATCCCCCGGTGTCACCCATGGGGTGTGAGACCCTCACCCGCGGGGGTCCCGGCAGTCCGCACCGAGCCCCCAGCAGGGTCACTGCCCCTCGCTGTGACCCCCCTTTGTCCCCACAGGTTCCTTATGTGAGACCCTCACCCATGGGGGGGCTGCAGGGATCCCCCGGTGTCACCCATGGGGTGTGAGACCCCCACCCACGGGGGTCCGTGGTCTGCAGCGTGGTCACTGCCCCTCAGTGACCCCCCCCATTGTCCTCCACAGGTTCCTTATGTGAGACCCTCACCCATGGGGGGCTGCAGGGATCCCCCGGTGTCACCCATGGGGTGTGAGACCCTCACCCACGGGCGGGGCTGCAGTGATCCCCTGTGTGCGACCTCACCCACGGGGGTCCGTGGTCTGCAGCGTCCCCCCAGGAGGGTCACTGCCCCTCGCTGTGACCCCCCTTTGTCCCCACAGGTTCCTTATGTGAGACCCTCACCCATGGGGGGCTGCAGGGATCCCCCGGTGTCACCCACGGGGTGTGAGACCCCCACCCACGGGCGGGGCTGCAGTGATCCCCTGTGTGAGACCTCACCCACGGGGGTCCGTGGTCTGCAGCGTCCCCCCAGGAGGGTCACTGCCCCTCGCTGTGACCCCCCCTTTGTCCCCACAGGTTCCTTATGCGAGACCCTCACCCATGGGGGGCTGCAGGGATCCCCCGGTGTCACCCATGGGGTGTGAGACCCTCACCCGCGGGGGTCCCGGCAGTCCGCACCGAGCCCCCACCAGGGTCACTGCCCCTCGCTGTGACCCCCCTTTGTCCCCACAGGTTCCTTATGTGAGACCCTCACCCATGGGGGACTGCAGGGATCCCCCGGTGTCACCCATGGGGTGTGAGACCCCCACCCACGGGCGGGGCTGCAGTGATCCCCTGTGTGAGACCTCACCCACGGGGGTCCGTGGTCTGCAACGTCCCCCCAGGAGGGTCACTGCCCCTCGCTGTGACCCCCCTTTGTCCCCACAGGTTCCAAGTGCCAGATCTCCAGCTACTCCGCGGTTCCTCCCGCGCACTTGGAGACCCCAGAGCCGCTGACTGTGAACATCACCCTCCCCTCCATCGACTCCTGCAGACCCTCGGAGGAGCTCCGCGTGTCGCCCGGACCCACCTCCCGCTCCGCAGCCCTCGGGACACCCCTGACCCTCGAGTGCCACTTCACGGCACTGCCCAATGCCACGGTCACCTGGCTCCAGCTGTGTCCCCGGCGCTACCGCGGTGACAACTGGAGCTGCAGCTGGCCCCAGGAGGTGCTGGCCGTGGGCTGGGGTCGCCAGGTCGGTGGGAACGAGTCTGGTCTCTCCACCCTGAGCTTCCAGCACCTGCAGCACAACCACAGCGGGCTCTACTTCTGCCGGGTGCAGGCGTGTGGCAAGGTCGCACAGTCCTGCGGGACTTTTGTGAGGGTCATTGGTGAGTGAGGGGGGGGGTCTCTTGGGAGGTTTCGGGGAAGTTTTGGGGCTCTGGCTGATTCACTTGGTCTGGCAGAGCCCATGCCAGCGCCGTTCCTGAACCTGGGGCACGCCACCAAGAACAGGATCCTGACGGCGCAGGGTGTGCTGCTGCTGCTCTGTGCCGTGGGGCCGGGGCTCTTGCTGCTCTTCAGGGTGAGGAGGGGGCAAGAAAGGGTACCCCCACCCTCAATTCCGCTCCCGATAACCCTAATTCCTCCTGGTATCCATGAATCCTCTTCCAGATACCCCTGAATACCCCCCGGAGACCCCAAAATCCCCGGCACCCCCAATCTCCTTTGATTCCTCCCCAGTTTTCCCCGGCTGCCCCTCAAACCCCCTGTACCCCTTTTTTTCCTCCTCTCGCAGAAGCGCTGGGCCAACGAGCAGCTCCTGCAACCCAAGAAAATCTCCCTGGAGGAGGAAAATCTTTACGAGGTGACACAAGGGGAAGCTCTGAGCCCCCCCCCCCAAAAAAAAGGGTCTGGGGGGGGGGATCCATCACCCCCAAACCAATCCCCCACCCCAAATTTCCCTCTCTGCAGGGGCTGAACCTGGATGAGTGCTCCATGTACGAGGACATTTCCCGGGGGGTGCAGCCCACCTACCAGGATGTGGGGACCCTCCCCGCCGCCGAAAGCCTCCTGGAGAAGCCTTAAAAGACCCTCTAAAGAAGGGTGGGATCCCACAGGACCCCTTCCCCAAACCCCTGCATGCCCCCCACTCCCCCAAAGGCTTTGCTTTGGTAACTCAAGGCTGTGCTGAGCCCCCCGAAAAATAAAGCTAGTGAGGGTCTGGGGGGTGCTGGGGGACCCTCCCCTCGCCCGGAGCTGATAAACCGCTAATAAATCATCAATGAATCTTTAACAAGTCGTGAACAAATAATGAAGATGAGACCTCGATTTCCCCCCATTATCGCCGATTTCCCCCCCCATTTTCCTCACGCTTTCTCCCCATTTTACCCCATTATCCCCGGTTTCCCCGTTATCCAAAATTTCCTGCGCTTTATCGTGTTTTCCCATTTCTCAGAATTTTTCCCACTATCCCCAACACCTCATTTTACCCCATTATCCCCCCATTTTCCCTTTCTCCACAATTTCTATTTTCCGTCAATTTTCTGTCAACTTTTCTCCCAATTTTCCCTCATTATTCCTCAATTCCCCCATTTCCCCCCACTACGTTCCATTCCATTCTCCTCCTATTTTACCCCACTATCGACATTTCCCCCCCAATTCTCCCCTCCTACTCCAAAGTTCCCTCACTGTAACCCATTTCTCACCGTTTGCCTCCATTTTACTGCCTAACTTTCCCTCTTTTCTCCCACTTTCCTTCACTTTCTTGCGTTATTCCCTAATTTCCCCGACTCTTCCCTCAGACCCGCCCACTCCTCCCTTCACGGAGGCCCCGCCCCTCCCTCGCAGCTCCGCCTTTTTCCCGCCCTTGCGCCCTCGGCCAATCAGCGTCCGAGGGCTGGGGCCCCGCCAGCCAATCGGAGCGAAGCGCGGGAAAGCTGAAGGGACCCTGGCGCCCAACGGCCTCAGGCGCGAGCCGGCGCTGGCCCCGCCCAGCGGCGCGTGAGGGAGCGCAGCCGCGGGGCAGGTGGGGGAATTGGGGAGAAATTGGGGAGAAATTGGGGAAAATGGGGGGAATTGGGAATCCTGAGGCGTCCTAAGAGGGAATGTGCGTCCTAGGAAGGAATGGGAGGGGCCTCTGGTGGGAGATCTGAGGGGAAAGCGGGGTCTGAGGGACCTTCAGGGGAGCCTGGGGATATTGGGGAGTATCTGGGGGGGGGGGAAATGGGAAGGATCCTGAGGGGAATGTGGGATCCTGGGGGTACCCAGGGGGGAATGGGGAGCTCTGGGGGGGAAACTGAGGTGGAATTGGGCCACTCTGTGGGACAATTGCAAGATTCTGGGGCGGGGTGTGTGTGTGAATGAGGGAATCATGTCAGTACCAAGAGGTTCCCTAGGGGGAATAGGGATCCTGGGGGGCACCTGAGGGGGATAACTCCTAAAAAAACCCTCCCCTTTTTCCAGGTTTTTCCCAGCTGCTGCCGCCACCACCACCACCATGAGCCACCACCGTGAGGTCCTGGGGGCACCCCTGCAAAGAAAACACCACCCCCTCCCCATTCCCGCCCGCTCCAAATCCAAACGCCTCCGGACCAAACGGGAACTCAACACAGCCAAATTCGGCCCAAAGGTGCCCTTGTGGGGCTCCCGACAGGGTCCTCGCCGGCTGCAGCCTCCCCCATGGAGGGGTCTCCTTTTAGGGAGCCCCCTGCGCCCCCCAAAACCTGTGGTGATCACTCAGAAAAGGTTGTGCCACCGTGGCATCTTCAACCACGAGGTCAGGTCTCTGGATGTCCGGCGCTTGCTGACCCCGGCCCCGGATGAGGACGGCCCCCCTCCGGCCCCCCAATTTGAGGAGAGGGATGTCGGGGGGCTCCCAGCCGAGGGGCTGAAGGATCTGGTGGCCAGCCTGGCCTCGCTGCTGGGGAGTTTCGGGGCATTTTTGGGGCGGGAGTTGGTGAGCGAGCGGCGCCGGAGCCTCATGGCTGTGCTCAGGAGACACCGACGGGGACCCTTAGACCTGGGGGTCTTCCTGGCCCACCGGACCCCAGCCCAGCCCCCAGGTACGGCCCCTTGCCCCGAGCAGAGGAGGGGACACCCGAGACCCCCTCACCCCAAACCAAGTGTTGTCTCCAGCAGGTCAGAAGTCCCCGCGGCAAGAGGCGAGGTCAGGACCCCCAGGACGAGCAGTCAATTTGGGGGAGTGGGAGGCGGGGGACCCCTCTGTCAGGACTCCCAGCCCACTTCGTGCTGTCCACACAGTGAGTACCGCAGAAAAGTGCCCTAAAAGGACTTCAAAACCGCCTCCGAAATACTCCAAAAAGTGCACTAAAGCACCCCAAAAATTGCTCTTCTCCCCTTCTCCTCGCAGCCGCCGCCGCCCCCCCGCCCCATTTTTGGAGCCCCCAGAGAAGGAGACGTGAGTCTGGAATTTAGGGGAGGGGGGGGATCGTCCCTCTGTTTTTGGGGGGTTTACTGACCCCTTCCTTCACCCCCAGAAGCCCTTCTCATGGAGCTCAGGCGAGGATGAGGAGGATGAGGCTCCCGGGGGGCTCACCCAGACCTGGGGTGGTCCCGGGGGGCTCCCGCCAGCCCCCGCCCCCTTTTGGAGGCCCCCCCAGGGGGAGGAGGGTGGGGATGAAGGCTGGGCCCCCATCGCCCCCCCGGCCTTCAGCCCAGACCCTCCACCCTGGGGAGCCCCCCACTCCAGAGACACCCGCGGGCCCCCCAGACGCCCTCGGACCCCCCAAATATGGAGAAATGAGACTCTGTGGGACCCCCCAGCTCCCTCTAGGTCCCCCTGGAACGCTCCGAGACCCCCTTGGGATTCCACGGACCCACCCCGAACCCCCCCCAGACTCCTCTGGGAACTTCCAGACCCCACCCGTGCTCCCCCGACCCCTCCCCGACCCTCCCGGACCCCCAGAATCTGGAGCCCGGAGGCCCGCAAGGCCTCCCCAGACCCCTTCAGACCCCTCTGGGATGCCCCGAACCCCTCCGGACCCCCGTGGGACCCCCGACCACGGAGCCCAGAGCTGCCCAGGGCTTCCCTGGACCACCCCAGACGCCCCCGGAGCCCCCAGCTCTGGAACTCGGAGCTCCCCAGGGTCTTGCCGGACGCCCCGAGACCCCTGTGGGACCCCCCAGATGCCCATAGACCCCTCTGGGATTCCCCAGAACGCCCCCGGGCCCCCCCAGACCCACCCAGATTCCCGCGGACCCCCCAGCTCTGGAGCTCGGAGCCACCCTGGGGGCCCCCAGCCCCACCTAGACCACCCAGGGACCCCCGAGCCTGGAGCCCCGGAGCCCGCCGGAACACGGAGCCGTCGCGGTGCTCTTGCCGTCAGCTCTATCGCGACACATCCCAGCTCTGTCGCCACGCCGCCCGTTACGACCGCCCGCGTCACGCTCTCCGTCGTGCGCAGCCCCGCCCCGCCGCTCTCTGTCGCGACATCCCCCAGTGCTGCCAGCAGCCCCCGAAGCGCCGCCGCCCGGACTGGGGAGGGGTCGGAGGCTGGGGGGACCCCCGGGACAGCCCCCCCTGGCCGGGCTGCAGCTGCCCCTGCAGGGGGCTGTGCCGCGGGGGGCTCTGAGATGGGGGGAGCACCTTTTCTGTGGGTAGCCCCCCTCCCCAATAAAGGCTGTTCATTCAAGCTCTGGGGTCCTGGTGTTCTTTCAGCTGCCTCTGACACCCCAAATTCCCTGAAGACCCCCCCCGCCACCCCAAACGCCCTGGAGCACCCCGCGCCTGCCGGAGGCCTCGGTTTCTCTGGAGATCCCCCCCAAATGTTGCCTCAAGTTTGCCTGTTTTTCACTTCTTGCATTCGTTCTCACGCAGCTTCAAGTAAACTATGGTTATTCTTAGAATTGTTTGGATTTTTCCTCTCTAGGAGGAGAATGAATGATTGATGGTGATGTCCACCAATGAGGTCAAAGAGGTGGCTACCTGTGTAGCCAATCTTGACCTGTCTGTAAATTTGTATATATATGGAGTCAGAAAAATAAAGTAAAGCCTTTCCTTCTTCACCTCCTGCTGGCCTGCCTCGTCTTTTCGTGCTCCTAACAGCAGCCGCACTTGTGACTCTCCGTCATCACCCAAATAACCCCCAAATCCCTGCCAGGAACCCTCAACTCCCTCAAAGCTCCAGCACCGGACCCCCCACTTTCGGATACACCCCAAAAATCCTCCCTGCCGAAACTTCCTCAAACCCTTCCCACCCCCCACACGCCTTCCAACACCCCTACGGGCAAAACAGGCTCAGTGTAAAATTTGTCGGTAACCCTCAAGAACAATCTCCTCCCGAGAGAAGGGCCGGGGGCTCGGGCAGTCCGTCCCCGGGCCGTTACCGGCGCTCCGTGCCCTGCTGCGGTCCCTGCGGGTTCCCGGGTGCCACCGAGCCCTTCAGCCTCCGCGATCCGTGAGGATTTCACCGGCGTGACGGGTGGCCGGAGCTGGGGGTTCTGTCTTTTCGTTTCCCGGAATGAAAACGGGATTCCGCCTCCGCAGGCGGTGAAAGGAGCAGCGTTTCCCCCGACGAAGCTGCCGGCAGGGCGGAGAAGGTGCTCAGGGGCGTGAGCAGCGCCCGTGGGACAGAAGCTGCTGTCGCTGCTCAGCTCTCAGTGTTCGGTGCAGCTCTGAGCACCCAGCGCTGGGTTTTGTATTTCAGGGCGTTCCATGCGCCGGCTGTCCCAGCTCCGATCCCGATCCCCCGATCCCCCGATTTGGTGCTCCCGATCCCCCGATCCCGATCCCGGCCTTGGCACCGGCCCCGGCCCCGATCTCCCCGGCCCCTCTCCCCCGGCCCCGATTCCCCTCGGCCCCGATCCCGGCCCCGATCCCCCCGGCCCCGATTCCCCCCGGCCCCGATTCCCCCCGGCCCCGATCCCGGCCCCGATCTCCCCGGCGCCGATCCCCCCCGGCCCCGATCCCCCCCGGCCCCGATCTCCCCGGCCCCGATTCCCCCCGTCCCCGATCCCCCCCGGCGCCGATCCCCCCCGGCCCCGATCCCCCCCGGCCCCGATTCCCCCCGTCCCCGATCTCCCCGGCCCCGATTCCCCCCGGCCCCGATCCCCCGATTCCCCCCGGCCCCGATCTCCCCGGCCCCTCTCCCCCGGCCCCGATCTCCCCGGCCCCGATCCAGGCCCCGATCCCCCGATCCCGGCCCCGATCCCCCGATTCCCCCCGTCCCCGATCCCCCTCGGCCCCGATCTCCCCGGCCCCGATCCCGGCCCCGATCCCGGCCCCGATCCCCCGATTCCCCCCGTCCCCGATTCCCCCTGTCCCCGATCCCCCTCGGCCCCGATCCCGGCCCCGATCCCCCGATTCCCCCCGGCCCCGATTCCCCCCGGCCCCGATCTCCCCGGCTCCTCTCCCCCGGCCCCGATCCCCCCCGGCCCCGATCTCCCCGGCTCCTCTCCCCCGGCCCCGATCCTGATCCCCCCCGGCCCCGATCCCGGCCCCGATCCCCCGATTCCCCCCGTCCCCGATTCCCCCTGTCCCCGATCCCCTCGGCCCCGATCCAGGCCCCGATCCCCCGATTCCCCCCGGCCCCGATCCCCCTCGGCCCCGATCCCCCGGCCCCAATCCTGATCCCCCCCGGCGCCGATCTCCCCCGGCCCCGATCCTGATCCCCCCCGGCGCCGATCCCCCCTGGCCCCGATCCTCCCCGGTGATCGGTTTCTGTTCGGTTTGTGTCTGAGGAGTGGGATCTGTGCTGGAGGGCTGCTGTTGGGGAAAAAAGTAAATCTGCCCCAGGGATCTGCGATGAAAAACTGAGTTGCGAGGGAGTATTTATGGACTGTCTCCGTAGCTCCCCGTAATTCTGGGTGTTTGGATTTAGTCTGGGACTACCAGCTAAGTCATAAACGAGCGAACTCCTGAACTCTCAATGGGTATTTGAATAAATACCCAGGTGTAATCTGTAAAGGATGATGAGGGGACAGAGCAGCCCCAGGTGAGAGCTGTAAAGGATGATGAGGGGACAGAGCAGCCCCAGGTGTGAGCTGTAAAGGATAATAGGGGACACTCCCTGCTGGGGATGGTTTAAGAAGGGAGACTGAGGAGGGCTTTGTGAGAATGGATGTTTCTCCTGAGCTGGTCCGTGTGGTGTAGGTGAGTTTATCTTATTATATCTGGGAGAACACGTGCAGTTGGGAATATTGCTTCAGGACGTGCTGAGGAGCAAACCTTTGTGCCAAGTAACAGGTAGGACAGCGTGGGGTTATATTTTTCACTTTTCAGCTCTGTGTTGTGAATTCCTCCCTGGTGCTCCCGGAAGAAAAATGTGTTATGAAGATAAAAAGAGTTTGAGCTGAATGATGAAATTGCTGTTCTGTTGTTGTCTGCATTTAAACTGTGTGGAATTCCTCCTGATTTGGGGTTTTACTAAATAGGGACGTTTAGATGTGTTTTTCACTAAATGTTGCTTTCTTTGGTGGTATGTAGTGTTTTGTCAGATTTTTTGGTGTTATTTATGTGTAATTTGCTTTTTGAGTGAAGATAACTCTATGGGTGCGTTTGTCTGTATTTGAGAAAGAATTAATTTAAATAGCGTTTTTTGTAGGCTCAGGCTATAGGTTTTTGGGGGTTTGTTTTTTGTGTGTATTTAGATTGGGTCGGACCTGTTTTTTCTGCTTAGTGGTTTTAAGGTGTTTTTAAGTAATTCATCGTGTAGCTCTATTTTGCTAGTAGATAGTGTATGATGAGGATTTTGGTCTATTTGCTTCATGTTAGGTTTGTTAGTTTATACGTTGATCAGAGTATTTTTTGTTGAATTTTGTTGAACTGAGTTTTGGTGTTGATTTTTTTTTTTTTTTGTGGGGTATTATGTTTTCCAAGGGTATGTTTTCTAAGGTTTATGACGTTGTAGTTGGCTCTAGCGTGAGAAATAGTGGAGGCTTTTCTCATGGTGAGCGTGTAGTGCTTGTTTTGGTGGGTTTGAGGTAGTGTGATGTAGTTAATTTTTAGGGTTTCCTAGTACTTATAATTGGATTGTTGTTTATTGTTTTATAGGGATTTGCTAATTTGGCTCGTTGGACAACAGTATACGTTCTATAGCTATGGATAATTTAGGAGCTATTGTTTGTAGTTAGATGGATCTTTGGCTTTCTGTGTATTTGTAGGTGGTATTTTTGTTTTGATGGTTTTGAGGCATTATGGGTTTATCAAGTTAGGAATAATTTTTTTGGTGGTGTTAATTTAAGTATGTGGATTTTTTTTTTTAAAATTTTTGTAGTTTGATTTCTTTGTTTTTGTGTAGTTTGATTTGTTTGTTGTGGTTTAGGGTAAATTCGGGAGGAAACTTTTGTACGGGTGTCTTTTGGAAAGTAAACCCAAACGGTATCTTTCTTTTAAATTGTTTTGGGAAAGAACTTCCTTGGGGAAAAGTGGAACAAACCATTTATTTAACAAACGAAGCGTGCACAAGCATAAAGATTGGATAACATGAAATAATCCAACTTGCTGTTTTGAAGTGAGGTAGTAAATTCAGGAAGTCCTTGCTGTGGGTTGTAGCTGAGCTCCTTTGGTCTCTTATCAGCTGTTCTGGTGTTGATAAAATGCTGAGGTCCGGGCCCAATGGGCTGCAGGTGCCAGCTCTCGGTGCTCCTCTGGGTTTTTTTTTTTTTAATTAGGTGGTTTTAGGTTTTATTGCAGTTAAAAGTTGTGACTTTTTTGTTACGTTAATAATAGAAAATAGGTTTTGATTTTGTATGCAGTGATGGGATTGGTGTATATGGTGCACTGGCCTTGACTAAGGTTTTAAAATTCTGTGGTTTGGATGTGTGAGGTTAGTGAATTTATGTAGTTCAAAAGACATGGGATTTTTGCTTCTTATTTGGTTAGAGGCAGGGCTTTGAGTTGGGGGGTTCTGGGCATATATTTTGGAGGTTTTTTGAGGGGAATGGGCATGGGGTTATTTTTATGATATTTAGTGGTTTGACTATGAGGAATAAGAGTTGGGGTTTTTTTTGGGGGCTTTTTTTTTTTTTTTTTTTTCTTTTCTAAAGCTCATCTATTTGTGTGTGGTTCTAAAATTCATGTGTTTGGATTAGGGGTAGTGATGTTTCTGGTGCAGCTCTGAGCATCCATCATTGATTGTGTGTTTCAGGTGGTCCTTTGTATTACACAGAGATCCCCTCACTGACCAGCCAGCAGATCTGCTGAGACCATGCATCGATGTTTGGATTTCTTTATGGTACCTGACTGAGAGACAGCAGCCTGGAGACAGCAGAAATTCCCTGAGGGCGAGGCAGCCTTCTTTGGCACCTGACGTGGAATCTCATCCCCAGACATCCAAGAGATAAGTGGAGGGCTGTGAGCCACAGAGGGGATACAAATGTGGTGCTGGGCTGGGAGTCACCATGAGAGATTTTTGGGTCGGGTTTGGAGATGGGGATGTCCAAGATGTGACCCCTCAGGCTACATTAAGGGAAAATCTCATTTTTGATCCCTGTGCTGAGGTGAGCAGGGCAGAGCAGTCCTGGCGTGTGTCATGTCACCTGTCTGTTGTGCACTCTGTGTGTTTTATGTGTTTCGTCTTTCATGTGTTTTCCCTTAGCCCTTCGAGGGGCTTATCAAAACCCTGGCATCACTCTCAGCATCTCTGGTCTCTGCGTTCCTCGGCCAGGTGCCTTTGACTCGGGTGCTCAGACATGCACCAGAATCCATCTCTCTTCACCAGCATCCAGTCTGGTGCCTTTTCAGGTCTTGTTCTGAGCTGTGTCCACAGCTGTGCACTGCCACGATCCATTCTTGAGGATTAGGTCTTGTAGAAATGCAAAGATAGGTAGAGGATTCTGACCATAAGATTCTCGGGCATCCATCTCTGCGTTTCTTGGGATAATTCATCCCATTGTCATCTTCTTCCTGCAGGGTTCTCTGAGCCTGGTCAGCTCACCCTCAGTCTTACCTCGGTCATCTGATCCTGAGTCCTCAGGGTCGTTCTTCTTGCCAAGAGATTTCTGTCCCTGTTGTGTCCCCTCGTTTGTCCTGTCCTGTGTCACGGGTGTCTGTGTGTGTTTGGCCCGGAGCTGCTCTGCCTTGCTGCTCAGTCTGGGTGTAGGGGTAATAGGACAAGTCCTGGGAACTTGAAATTTGTCACGTAGGGTGTAGTTGGCCTGTGGAGGGTATTCCTGGGTTGCCACAAGATGTCTGGAGCTGTCAAGTTGCCCTGCAGCACTTTGACTTTTATCCTAACTTTCTTTCAGATGCAGCTGGATAAAATCCGTGGCAGAGCACCCCATCCTTGGTGCGGGGGCTCCCCCGAGAAGGTCAGTCACCGTTTGTGTTTGCAGGGGAGGTGTAAATGGTGGTTATGTTACAGCACTGTTCTTTGTCTTTGTTTTAGGAGGTGAAGCCGGATATCAGCAGTCAAGATGCAGTGGGCACGGTGAGCAGTGATGGGTGGACAGAAGCTGTTGCTGTTGCTCCTGCCTCATTCACTGGTGGAACTCTAAGCCTCAGTTATTGTGTGTTTTAGGCTGTGCAGTCGCCTGACGCCGCACTACAGACCTGGTTCACCTGGCTCGTGAGCCCTCCGGGAGCATTTCAGGACTCTGTGAGGAAGCCTCGATCTTCTCCATTTGAAGGCACCATCCAGCCAGGCTTGTATAATGACTGAGCAGTTGGGGTTAGGATTCGGGGAGGAGGAGCGAGGGTCCCCTGGAGTTTCAGCAATGCCACGTCACCTTGTCTGCTCTTCACCCAGGCACAGCCCGTGACGTCGGCGTTGGCCTCTGGGCGCAGCTGAAGCACGGGGCCCGAGGACCCAGGAACGCTTAGGAGGAGATGGTGAGTAGCAGAATTGCTGGTTTTTGGCCGATGTGCTGCTAAGATCACGCATTCATGTTGGGTCATCTTTGTTGTAGCTGACTGAGACAGCAGCCCGGTGACACCAGGAATTTCCCTGAGGGCGAGGCGGCCTTCTTTGGCACCCGGCGTGGATTTGCATCCTCAGATGTCCGAGAGATAAGTGGAGGGCTACAGCTCACAGAGGGGATGAAATCGGGGTGCCAGGGCAGGGGTCACCAGGAGGGAGTTTTGAGTCAGGTTTGCAGGTGGGGATGTCCAAGATGCGACACCTCAGGCTACAGGAAGGGAAAATCTCATTTTTGATCCCTGTGCTGAGGTGAGCAGGGCAGAGCAGTCCTGGCATGTGTCGTGTCACCTGTCTGTTGTGCACTCTGTGTGTTTTATGTGTTTCGTCTTTCATGTGTTTTCCCTTAGCCCTTCGAGGGGCTTATCAAAACCCTGGCATCACTCTCAGCATCTCTGATCTCTGCATTCCTCGGCCAGGTGCCTTTGACTCGGGTGCTCAGACATGCACCAGAATCCATCTCTCTTCACCAGCATCCAGTCTGGTGCCTTTTCAGGTCTTGTTCTGAGCTGTGTCCACAGCTGTGCACTGCCACGATCCATTCTTGAGGATTAGGTCTTGTAGAAATGCAAAGATAGGTAGAGGATTCTGACCATAAGATTCTCGGGCATCCATCTCTGCGTTTCTTGGGATAATTCATCCCATTGTCATCTTCTTGCCGCAGGGTTCTCTGAGCCTGGTCAGCTCACCCTCAGTCTTACCTCGGTCATCTCATCCCGAGTGCTCTTGGTCGTTCTTCTTGCCAAGAGATTTCTGTCCCTGTTGTGTCCCCTCGTTTGTCCTGTCCTGTGTCACGGGTGTCTGTGTGTGTTTGGCCCGGAGCTGCTCTGCCTTGCTGCTCAGTCTGGGTGTAGGGGTAATAGGACAAATCCCGGGGGCTTGAAATTTGTCACGTAGGGTGTAGTTGGCCTGTGGAGGGTATTCCTGGGTTGCCACGAGATGTCTGGAGCTGTCAAGTTGCCCTGCAGCACTTTGACTTTTATCCTAACTTTCTTTCAGATGCAGCTGGATAAAATCCGTGGCAGAGCACCCCATCCTTGGTGCGGGGGCTCCCCCGAGAAGGTCAGTCCCCGTTTGTGTTTGCAGGGGAGGTGTAAATGGTGGTTATGTTACAGCACTGTTCTTTGTCTTTGTTTTAGGAGGTGAAGCCGGATATCAGCAGTCAAGATGCAGTGGGCACGGTGAGCAGTGATGGGTGGACAGAAGCTGTTGCTGTTGCTCCTGCCTCATTCACTGGTGGAACTCTAAGCCTCAGTTATTGTGTGTTTTAGGCTGTGCAGTCGCCTGACGCCGCACTACAGACCTGGTTCACCTGGCTCGTGAGCCCTCCGGGAGCATTTCAGGACTCTGTGAGGAAGCCTCGATCTTCTCCATTTGAAGGCACCATCCAGCCAGGCTTGTATAATGACTGAGCAGTTGGGGTTAGGATTCGGGGAGGAGGAGCGAGGGTCCCCTGGAGTTTCAGCAATGCCACGTCACCTTGTCTGCTCTTCACCCAGGCACAGCCCGTGACGTCGGCGTTGGCCTCTGGGCGCAGCTGAAGCACGGGGCCCGAGGACCCGGGAACGCTTAGGAGATGGTGAGTAGCAGAATTGCTGGTTTTTGGCCGATGTGCTGCTAAGATCACGCATTCATGTTGGGTCATCTTTGTTGTAGCTGACTGAGACAGCAGCCCGGTGACACCAGGAATTTCCCTGAGGGCGAGGCGGCCTTCTTTGGCACCCGGCGTGGATTTGCATCCTCAGACGTCCGAGAGATAAGTGGAGGGCTCTGGCTCACAGAGGGGATGAAATCGGGGTGCCAGGGCAGGGGTCACCAGGAGGGAGTTTTGAGTCAGGTTTGGAGGCGGGGATGTCCAAGATGTGACCCCTCAGGCTACAGGAAGGGAAAATCTCATTTTTGATCCCTATGCTGAGGTGAGCAGGGCAGAGCAGTCCTGGCATGTGTCATGTCACCTGTCTGTTGTGCACTCTGTGTGTTTTATGTGTTTCGTCTTCCATGTGTTTTCCCTTAGCCCTTCGAGGGGCTTATCAAAACCCTGGCATCACTCTCAGCATCTCTGGTCTCTGCGTTCCTCGGCCAGGTGCCTTTGACTCGGGTGCTCAGACACGCACCAGAATCCATCTCTCTTCACCAGCATCCGGTCTGGTGCCTTTTCAGGTCTTGTTCTGAGCTGTGTCCACAGCTGTGCACTGCCACGATCCATTGTTGAGGATTAGGTCTTGTAGAAATGCAAAGATAGGTAGAGGATTCTGACCATAAGATTCTCGGGCATCCATCTCTGCGTTTCTTGGGATAATTCATCCCATTGTCATCTTCTTGCCGCAGGGTTCTCTGAGCCTGGTCAGCTCACCCTCAGTCTTACCTCGGTCATCTGATCCCGAGTCCTCTTGGTCGTTCTTCTTGCCAAGAGATTTCTGTCCCTGTTGTGTCCCCTCGTTTGTCCTGTCCTGTGTCACGGGTGTCTGTGTGTGTTTGGCCCGGAGCTGCTCTGCCTTGCTGCTCAGTCTGGGTGTAGGGGTGATAGGACAAATCCTGGGGGCTTGAAATTTGTCACGTAGGGTGTAGTTGGCCTGTGGAGGGTATTCCTGGGTTGCCACAAGATGTCTGGAGCTGTCAAGTTGCCCTGCAGCACTTTGACTTTTATCCTAACTTTCTTTCAGATGCAGCTGGATGAAATCCGTGGCAGAGCACCCCATCCTTGGTGCGGGGGCTCCCCCGAGAAGGTCAGTCACCGTTTGTGTTTGCAGGGGAGGTGTAAATGGTGGTTATGTTACAGCACTGTTCTTTGTCTTTGTTTTAGGAGGTGAAGCCGGATATCAGCAGTCAAGATGCAGTGGGCACGGTGAGCAGTGATGGGTGGACAGAAGCTGTTGCTGTTGCTCCTGCCTCATTCACTGGTGGAACTCTAAGCCTCAGTTATTGTGTGTTTTAGGCTGTGCAGTGGCCTGACGCCGCACTACAGACCTGGTTCACCTGGCTCGTGAGCCCTCCGGGAGCATTTCAGGACTCTGTGAGGAAGCCTCGATCTTCTCCATTTGAAGGCACCATCCAGCCAGGCTTGTATAATGACTGAGCAGTTGGGGTTAGGATTTGGGGAGGAGGAGCGAGGGTCCCCTGGAGTTTCAGCAATGCCACGTCACCTTGTCTGCTCTTCACCCAGGCACAGCCCGTGACGTCGGCGTTGGCCTCTGGGCGCAGCTGAAGCACGGGGCCCGAGGACCTGGGCATTGTTAGGAGATGGTGAGTAGCAGAATTGCTGGTTTTTGGCCGATGTGCTGCTAAGATCACGCATTCATGTTGGGTCATCTTTGTTGTAGCTGACTGAGAGAGCAGCCCGGTGACACCAGGAATTTCCCTGAGGGCGAGGCGGCCTCATTTGGCACCCGGCGTGGATTTGCATCCTCAGATGTCCGAGAGATAAGTGGAGGGCTCCGGCTCACAGAGGGGATGAAATCGGGGTGCCAGGGCAGGGGTCACCAGGAGGGAGTTTTGAGTCAGGTTTGGAGGCGGGGATGTCCAAGATGTGGCTACTCAGCCTACAGGAAGGGAAAATCTCATTTTTGATCCCTGTGCTGAGGTGAGCAGGGCAGAGCAGTCCTGGCATGTGTCATGTCACCTGTCTGTTGTGCACTCTGTGTGTTTTATGTGTTTCGTCTTTCATGTGTTTTCCCTTAGCCCTTTGAGGGGCTTATCAAAACCCTGGCATCACTCTCAGCATCTCTGATCTCTGCATTCCTCGGCCAGGTGCCTTTGACTCGGGTGCTCAGACATGCACCAGAATCCATCTCTCTTCACAAGCATCTAGTCTGGTGCCTTTTCAGGTCTTGTTCTGAGCTGTGTCCACAGCTGTGCACTGCCACGATCCATTCTTGAGGATTAGGTCTTGTAGAAATGCAAAGATAGGTAGAGGATTCTGACCATAAGATTCTCGGGCATCCATCTCTGCGTTTCTTGGGATAATTCATCCCATTGGCATCTTCTTGCCGCAGGGTTCTCTGAGCCTGGTCAGCTCACCCTCAGTCTTACCTCGGTCATCTGATCCCGAGTCCTCTTGGTCGTTCTTCTTGCCATGAGATTTCTGTCCCTGTTGTGTCCCCTCGTTTGTCCTGTCCTGTGTCACGGGTGTCTGTGTGTGTTTGGCCCGGAGCTGCTCTGCCTTGCTGCTCAGTCTGGGTGTAGGGGTGATAGGACAAATCCTGGGGGCTTGAAATTTGTCACGTAGGGTGTAGTTGGCCTGTGGAGGGTATTCCTGGGTTGCCACAAGATGTCTGGAGCTGTCAAGTTAGCCTGCAGCTCTTTGGCTTTTGTCCTGATTTTCTTTCAGCTGCAGCTGGATAAAATCCCTGGCAGAGCACTGCAGGGACCAAACACCTGGGCCTGACACAGCTCCCCACTGAGGGTGCTTGGGGACATGGGTGGTTTTGTCCTGCATATTGTTTTTTTAAATTTCTTTTTAATTTTTTGAGCTTTCTACACAGTTTTAATCATGAACTTGTTAAAAAAAAAATGGTAAGGACTGAAAACATGAGGGGCTGTCAAGTTATACACACTAAGGACTGCTTTTTTTTTTTTTTTTTTTTGTAAATACCTTTGCGGCTTAGTGTTTACTTTAGTTTAAATTACTTTGAGGTTTTTTATATTAGTTTTTAATTGAATTTTATTTTTTATTTTCCATTTTATTTTGATACTTTTAAATATTATTTTCTTTCTATATTTTAAATGTATTTCTTAGTTTATTTATTTTTGGCTTGTTTTATTTTTTCGTGTTTTCTTTGTTTCTTTTTTCCCCAGGACATGGAATTTTGGCTTTTAGCAAGTAAGAGGTTGAAAAATGGCCGCCTAGTCCACTGGATGCCTGGACAGAATCAAGATTATTTAAAAATATGTCAAATTACAATAGATGTCAATTATTTATAATGTATGCCAATATTATTTAAATAAAAATAACAGCTTGACCACTTAAAAACCCAAGCTCATTTAATTCTAATTAACTGTGGTGCTGCTGTGTTAGGCGCATGAATTCATCAAGTTTAAAATATTGATGATTAGTTAATATTTTAAACACTAACTTAAAAAATAAGTAAAAAGATAGAAAAATATAAGAAACAAAAAAAAGGATAAATACAAAATGATATTAATAATATAAGTAAATACATATTACATCTGAAGTGCATTATAATGCATGATAACACAGATAGGAATACAAAAGATACAGGGTAATGATAAAATAGGAAAATTTTAATAAAAAATATCGAAATATAGCCCAAACTCAAGGCCTGTTTGGTTGATGGCCGGGTTTTGCGGTTGTGGTGGGGGGTCTTTTGGGCCATTTACTCGAGAGGAGGGGGGAAGGGAATTTTGGGCCTGGTGCTTTTTTGCCTCTGGCCACTGCCCGAGCTGTGCGGCAGTGCCGCCACCGTGTGGGCAGAGAGAGGTACTGCAACTCGAACCCATAACAGCCCCGGGCTGCGCACAAGGCAGTGCTGCCACCGCGTGGGCAGAGAGCGGTACTGCAGCTCGAGCCCGTAAGAGCCCTGGGGTGAGCTCAAGGCAGTGCTGCCACCGCGTGGGCAGAGAGAGGTACTGCAGCTCGAGCCCCTAGCAGCCCCGGGCTGTGCTCGAGGCAGTGCTGCCACCGTGTGGGCAGAGAGAGGTACTGCAACTCGAACCCGTAACAGCCCCAGGCTGCACACAAGACAGTGCTGCCACCGCGTGGGCAGGGAGCGGTACTGCAACTCGAGCCCGCAGCAGACCTGGGGTGAGCTCAAGGCAGTGCTGCCACCGTGTGGGCAGAGAGAGGTACTGCAGCTCGAGCCTGTAACAGCGCCGGGCTACGCACAAGGCAGTGCTGCCACCGGGTGGGCAGAAGGCGGTACTGCAGTCGAGCCCTTGGCACCACCCCGACCGAGCAGTGCGGCATTGTTGCGACGGAGTGGACACACAGTGGTACTGTAAAAATGAATCTGTGGCGCTGTGTTTAATTTAGCAGGGAAAAGGAAAACCGTTCGTATCCAAAAACCACATGCCTGGGCCCGGCCTTCCACCGCCTAGATTTCGAGACGGATCAGGATTTCTCCCAGACACAAGGTACCACAAATTAGAATCCTGGCTGACCTGAGAGTGCCAAATGTGTCCTGCAAAATGACATCAGGAACCTGGATGGGGGTGTTCAGTTTCCCAGGGAAAAGGGCTACCGTCCGTATCCAAGACGCCGTGCCCGGGACCGGCCTTCCGCGGCCTAGATTTCAAGACGGATCAGGATTTCTCCCAGACCCAAGGTACCACAAATTGGAATCCTGGCTGGCCTGAGAGTGCCAAAGGTATCCTGCAAAATGACATCAGGAACCTGGATGGGGGAGTTCAGTTTCCCAGGGAAAAGGGCCACCGTCCGTATCCAAGACCACGTGTCCAGGACAGCCATTTGCCGCCTAGATTTCGAGACGGATCAGGATTTCTCCCAGACCCAAGGTACCACAAATTAGAATCCTGGCTGGCCTGAGAGTGCCAAAGGTATCCTGCAAAATGACATCAGGAACCTGGATGGGGGTGTTCAGTTTCCCAGGGAAAAGGGCTACCGTCCGTATCCAAGACGCCGTGCCCGGGACCGGCCTTCCGCCGCCTAGATTTCGAGACGGATCAGGATTTCTCCCAGACCCAAGGTACCACAAATTGGATTCCTGGCTGGCCTGAGAGTGCCAAAGGTATCCTGCAAAATGACATCAGGAACCTGGATGGGGGTGTTCAGTTTCCCAGGGAAAAGGGCCACCGTCCGTATCCAAGACCCGGGTCCAGGACAGCCATTTTGCCGCCTAGATTTCGAGACGGATCAGGATTTCTCCCAGACCCAAGGTACCACAAATTAGAATCCTGGCTGGCCTGAGAGTGCCAAAGGTATCCTGCAAAATGACATCAGGAACCTGGATGGGGGTGTTCAGTTTCCCAGGGAAAAGGGCTACCGTCCGTATCCAAGACGCCGTGCCCGGGACCGGCCTTCCGCCGCCTAGATTTCGAGACGGATCAGGATTTCTCCCAGACCCAAGGTACCACAAATTAGAATCCTGGCTGGCCTGAGAGTGCCAAAGGTATCCTGCAAAATGACATCAGGAACCTGGATGGGGGTGTTCAGTTTCCCAGGGAAAAGGGCTACCGTCCGTATCCAAGACGCCGTGCCCGGGACCGGCCTTCCGCCGCCTAGATTTCGAGACGGATCAGGATTTCTCCCAGACCCAAGGTACCACAAATTAGAATCCTGGCTGGCCTGAGAGTGCCAAAGGTATCCTGCAAAATGACATCAGGAACCTGGATGGGGGTGTTCAGTTTCCCAGGGAAAAGGGCTACCGTCCGTATCCAAGACGCCGTGCCCGGGACCGGCCTTCCGCCGCCTAGATTTCGAGACGGATCAGGATTTCTCCCAGACCCAAGGTACCACAAATTAGAATCCTGGCTGGCCTGAGAGTGCCAAAGGTATCCTGCAAAATGACATCAGGAACCTGGATGGGGGTGTTCAGTTTCCCAGGGAAAAGGGCTACCGTCCGTATCCAAGACGCCGTGCCCGGGACGGCCTTCCGCCGCCTAGATTTCGAGACGGATCAGGATTTCTCCCAGACCCAAGGTACCACAAATTAGAATCCTGGCTGGCCTGAGAGTGCCAAAGGTATCCTGCAAAATGACATCAGGAACCTGGATGGGGGTGTTCAGTTTCCCAGGGAAAAGGGCTACCGTCCGTATCCAAGACCACGGGTCCAGGACAGCCATTTTGCCGCCTAGATTTCGAGACGGATCAGGATTTCTCCCAGACCCAAGGTACCACAAATTGGAATCCTGGCTGACCTGAGAGTGCCAAAGGTATCCTGCAAAATGACATCAGGAACCTGGATGGGGGTGTTCAGTTTCCCAGGGAAAAGGGCTACCGTCCGTATCCAAGACGCCGTGCCCGGGACCGGCCTTCCGCCGCCTAGATTTCGAGACGGATCAGGATTTCTCCCAGACCCAAGGTACCACAAATTGGAATCCTGGCTGGCCTGAGAGTGCCAAAGGTATCCTGCAAAATGACATCAGGAACCTGGATGGGGGTGTTCAGTTTCCCAGGGAAAGGGCCACCGTCCGTATCCAAGACCACGGGTCCAGGACAGCCATTTTGCCGCCTAGATTTCGAGACGGATCAGGATTTCTCCCAGACCCAAGGTACCACAAATTGGAATCCTGGCTGGCCTGAGAGTGCCAAAGGTATCCTGCAAAATGACATCAGGAACCTGGATGGGGGTGTTCAGTTTCCCAGGGAAAAGGGCCACCGTCCGTATCCAAGACGCCGTGCCCGGGACCGGCCTTCCGCCGCCTAGATTTCGAGACGGATCAGGATTTCTCCCAGACCCAAGGTACCACAAATTGGAATCCTGGCTGGCCTGAGAGTGCCAAAGGTATCCTGCAAAATGACATCAGGAACCTGGATGGGGGAGTTCAGTTTCCCAGGGAAAAGGGCCACCGTCCGTATCCAAGATCACGGATCCAGGACAGCCATTTTGCCGCCTAGATTTCGAGACGGATCAGGATTTCTCCCAGACCCAAGGTACCACAAATTAGAATCCTG
>JACEWE010000120.1:0-43658 GCA_014839755.1 Sylvia borin
CCACCCCAAAACACCCCAAAATACCCCCGGGACCCCCAAAATACTCCCGTGACCCCCAAAAACCACCTCAAAATAACCCCGGGACCCCCAAAATATCCCCGGGACCCCCCAAAAACACCCAAAAAACAGCCCGGGATCCCCAAAAAACAGCCCGGGACCCCCAAAAACACCTCAAAATAACCCCGGGACCCCCAAAATACCCCAAATACCCCCGGGACCCCCAAAAATACCCAAAAATACCCCCAAAAATACCCCAAAATATCCCGGGATCCCCAAAACCACCTCAAAAATACCCCAAAATAACCCCGGGATCCCCAAAAAACGCCCCGGGACCCCCCAAAAACCAGCCCAAAATCTCCCCGGGGGTCCCGGGACCCCCCCCAAAATCAATCCGGGGGGTATCGGGACCCCTAAATCGCTCTGGAACCCCCCCAAACACCCCGGAGGTCCCAGGACCCCCCAAAACACATCCCTGGGACCCCCCAAACCCCCCCGGGGGGTCCTGGAACCCCCCCAAAGTCCCCGGGGACCCCCCAAAGTCCCCTGGGGGGTCTCGGGATCCCCCAAATCCCCCCCGGGGGGGTTCTGGAAGCCCCCCCAAACCCCTCCTGGGGGTCCTGGGACCCCCCAAATCCCCCTGGGGACCCCTAAATCCCCCCCGGGGACCCCCAAATTCCCTCCCGGGGGTCCCCAAGTCCCTCCCCGAGGGACCCCAAATCCCCCCGGGGGTCCTGGGACCTCCCAACCCCCACCAGGGGTCCCCTACATCCCCCCAGGGGGTCCCCTAAATCCCTCCTGGGGGTCCTGGGACCCTCCCAAATCCCCGGGGGTCCCCCAAATCCCTTCCAGGGGTCCCCAAATCCCCCCGGGGGTCCCCCAAATTCCCCCCGGGGCGTCCCCTAAATTCCCTCTCAGGGGTCCTGGGACCCCCCAAATCCGTCCCGAGGGATCCCCAACCCCCCCGGGGGTCCTGGGACCCCCCCGGGGGTCCCCTAAATCCCTCCCGGGGGTCCCCTAAATCCCTCCCGGGGGTCCCCTAAATCCCCTCCCGGGGTCCCCCAAATCCCTGCCGGGGGTCCCCAAATTCCCCCCGAGGGACCCCCAAATCCCTCCCGGGGGTCCCCAAATTCCCTCCGAGGGACCCCCCAAATCCTCCCCGGGGGTCCCCCAAATTCCCCCCCTGGGGTCCTGGGACCTCCCAAATCCCCGGGGGTCCCCCATATCCCTCTCAGGGGTCCTGGGACCCCCCAAATCCGTCCCGAGGGATCCCCCAACCCCCCCGGGGGTCCCCCAATCCCCCCTGGGGGTCCCCTAAATCCCCTCCCGGGGGTCCCCAAATCCCTCTCGAGGGGACCCCCAAATCCTCCCGGGGGTCCCCCGAATCCCCCCCCGGGGGTCCTGGGATCCCCCAAATTCCCTGGGGACCCCCCTCAAATCCCTCCCGGGGGTCCCCTAAATCCCCCCGGGGGTTCCCCAAATCCCTCCCCAGGGACCCCCAAATCCCTCCTGGGACCCCCCAAATCCCTTCCGGGGGTCCCCCAAATCCCTCCCGGGGACCCCCAAATCCCCTCCCGGGGGTCCTCAAATTCCCTCCGAGGGACCTCAAATCCCCCCTGGGGGTCCCCCAAATTCCCCCCCTGGGGTCCTGGGACCCCCCAAATCCCTTCCGGGGGGTCCTGGGACCTCCCAACTACCCGGGGGTCCCCCATATCCCCCCTGGGGGTCCCCTAAATCCCCTCCCGGGGGTCCCCAAATCCCTCTCGAGGGGACCCCCAAATCCTCCCGGGGGTCCCCAGATTCCCTCCCGGGGGTTCCCCAAATCTCCCCCGGGGGTCCTGGGACCTCCCAACCCCCCCCCGAGGGACCCTCAATCCCCCCCGGGGGTCCCCTAAATCCCTCCTGGGGGTCCTGGAACCCACCAAATTCCCTCCGAGGGTCCCCTAAATCCCCCCGGGGGTCCCCCAATCCCCCTCGAGGGACCCCCCCAAAAACCCCCGAGGGTCCCCAAAATCCCCCCTGGGGGTCCCTAAATCCCCCCCGGGGGTCCTGGGATCCCCCAAATTCCCTGGGGACCCCCCTCAAATCCCTCCCGGGGGTCCCCTACATCCCCCCGGGGGTTCCCCAAATCCCTCCCCAGGGACCCCCAAATCCCTCCTGGGACCCCCCAAATCCCTTCCGGGGGTCCCCCAAAATACCCCCGGGGGTCCCCCAAATCCCCCTGGGGACCCCCAAATCCCTCCCGGGGGTCCCCTAAATCCCCTCCCGGGGGTCCCCAAATCCCTCTCGAGGGGACCTCCAAATCCTCCCGGGGGTCCCCAAATCCCCTCCCCAAGGACCCCCAAATCCCCTCCCGGGGGTCCTGGGATCCCCCAAATTCCCTGGGGGTCCCCCAAATCCCCCCTGGGGGTCCCCTAAATCCCCTCCCGGGGGTCCCCAAAATCCCTCCCGGGGGTCCTGGGACCCCCCAAATCCCTTCCGGGGGTCCTGGGATCCCCCAAATTCCCTGGGGACCCCCCCCGAATCCCCCCGGGGGTCCCCCAAATCCCTCCCGGGGGTCCTGGGATCCCCCAAATTCCCCCTGGAACCCCCAAAATCCCCCCTGGGGGTCCCTAAACCCCCCCCGGGGGTCCCCAAATCCCTCTCGAGGGGACCCCCAAATCCTTTCCGGGGGTCCCCCAAATCCCCCCCAGGGTCCCCAATCCCCCCCGGGGGTCCCCAAATCCCCCCCGGGGGTCCCCTAAATCCCTCTCAGGGGTCCTGGGACCCCCCAATCCCCCCCGGGGGTCCCCAAATCCCCTCCCGGGGGTCCCCAAATCCCCCCCGGGGGTCCTGGGATCCCCCCAATCCCCCCTGGGGTCCCCCAAACCCCTCCCCGGGGGTCCCCAAATCCCCCCGGGGGTCCCCAAATCCTCCCCGGGGGTCCTGGGACCCCCCAATCCCCTCCCGGGGGTCCCCCAACCCCCAGTTGAATGTCGGATCAATGCAATACCCGGGGGGTCCCGGGGGGTCCTGGGGAACCCCCGCGGCGTTTTCGGCACTTTATGGACTGACCCCTGACCTCTGACCTCTGACCCCTGACCCCTGTCCCCTCCCCCCGTGATTAAAAATCTTCTCTTTTTTTCCATTTCCGGCCCCGTTTGTGCCTTTGGGGGAGGGACTGGGACAAACTGGGATAAACTGGGACAAACTGGGATGGGACTGGGACAAACTGGGATAAACTGGGATAAACTGGGATGGGACTGGGACAAACTGGGAGGGACTGGGATGGACTGGGATAAACTGGGATAAACTGGGATAAACTGGGATGGGACTGGGATAAACTGGGATAAACTGGGATAAACTGGGATGGACTGGGACAAACTGGGAGGGACTGGGATAAACTGGGAGGGAACTGGGAGAGAACTGGGAGGGACTGGGATGGACTGGGAGGGGAATGGGAGGGACTGGGATAAACTGGGAGGGACTGGGAGGGGAATGTGAGGGGCTGGGATGGGACTGGGAGGGAACTGGGAGGGACTGGGATGGACTGGGTTATACTGGGAGGGAACTGGGGGGGACTGGGATAAACTGGGATGGGACTGGGATAAACTGGGAGGGGACTGGGAGAGAACTGGGATGGAACTGGGATAAACTGGGATAGGACTGGGAGGGGAATGGGATGGACTGGGATAAACTGGGAGGGACTGGGATAAACTGTGAGGGAACTGGATAAACTGGGAGGGAACTGGGATAAACTGGGAGGGACTGGGAGAGAACTGGGATGGACTGGGTTATACTGGGAGGGAACTGGGAGGGGACTGGGATAAACTGGGATGGACTGGGAGGAACTGGGATGGACTGGGAGGAACTGGGATGGACTGGGGACAATCCCCGGGATCGTTTCCCAAACCCGGCCCCGGACACGGGAAATAACGTTTATTTTTTTATTTTGTCCTTGGGGACATGGGACATGGGGACACGGGACATGGGGACAGGGACATGGGACATGGGACATGGGACATGGGACAGGGACAGGGACATGGGACATGGGACATGGGACATGGGGACATGGGGACATGGGACATGGGACATGGGACATGGGACACGGGACATGGGACATGGGATATGGGACATGGGACATGGGACATGGGACAGGGACATGGGACATGGGGACATGGGACAGGGACATGGGACATGGGACATGGGACATGGGACATGGGACAGGGACAGGGACATGGGACATGGGACAGGGACATGGGGACACACAGGGGACAGGGACAGCGACATGGGACAGGGACATGGGACATGGGACATGGGACATGGGACAGGGACATGGGACATGGGGACACGGGACATGGGACATGGGACATGGGACATGGGGACATGGGACATGGGACATGGGACATGGGACAGGGACATGGGACACGGGGACATGGGACATGGGACAGGGACATGGGGACATGGGGACATGGGACATGGGACATGGGACAGGGACATGGGACATGGGACATGGGACAGGGACATGGGACAGGGACATGGGACATGGGACATGGGGACATGGGACAGGGACATGGGACATGGGACATGGGACAGGGACATGGGACAGGGACATGGGACATGGGACATGGGGACATGGGACATGGGACATGGGACACGGGACAGGGACATGGGACATGGGACAGGGACATGGGACAGGGACATGGGGACATGGGACAGGGACATGGGACATGGGACATGGGGACACGGGACATGGGACATGGGACATGGGACATGGGACATGGGACATGGGACAGGGACATGGGACACGGGGACATGGGACATGGGACAGGGACATGGGGACATGGGGACATGGGACATGGGACATGGGACATGGGGACATGGGGACATGGGACATGGGACATGGGACATGGGACATGGGACAGGGACATGGGACACGGGGATATGGGGACACTGGGACATGGGACACAGGGATATGGGCACACCCAGAGTGGGACAGGGACAGTGGGACAGGAGATGGGGACAGCAGGAATGACACCGGGAATGACACCAGGACAATGGGAGAGGGAATGGTGACACCGGCAATGGGACAGGGACATGGGGACACTGGGAGTGGCACAGAGGAATGGTGACACCGGCACTGGGACAGGGACATGGGGACACTGGGAATGGCACAGGGACAGTGGGACACAGAATGGGGACACTGGGACAGGGTGACACTGGGAGTGGCACAGAGGCGTGGGGACACCGGCAATGGGACAGGGACATGGGGACACTGGGAATGGGACATGGGGACATCAGGAATGGGACATGGGGACATGGGGACATTGGGAATGGGGGACACTGGGAATGGGGACACTGGGAATGGGGGACACTGGGAATGGGACATGGGGACATGGGGACATGGGGACATGGGGACACTGGGAATGTGGGACATGGGGACATGGGGACACTGGGAATGGGGGACATGGGGACATGGGACATGGGACATGGGACATGGGGACACTGGGAATGGGGACACTGGGAATGGGAATGGGACATGGGGACACCGGGAATGGGACATGGGGACATGGGGACACTGGGAATGGGACATGGGGACATGGGGACATCGGGACACTGGGAATGGGGGACACTGGGAATGGGAACGGGACATGGGGACACTGGGAATGGGATATGGGGACATCAGGAATGGGACAGGGACATTGGGACAGGGACATGGGGACACCAGGAATGGGGACACCGTTTCTGTGGGGTTTGGGTTTGTGGGGTTGGTTTTTATGGAGTTTTTTCCTGTAGGGTTTGTATCTGTGGGGTTTGGGTTTAGTTTTTGGGGTTTGGGATTGTGGGTTTGGGTTTGTGGGGTCGGTTTTTAAAGGGTTTGTCTTATGGGGTCGTGTCTGTAGGATTTTGGTTTTATGGGGTTCTTCCTGTAGGATTTGCGTTTATGGTGTTTTGGATTGTGGGGTTTGTTTTTGTAGGGTTTGGTTTCTATAGGGTTTGGTTTTGTAGGGTTTGGTTTCTGTGGGGTGTGTTTTATGGGGTTGTTCCTTTGGGGTTGTTTTTATACGGTTTGTTTGATAGGATTTGTTTTTATAGGGTCGTTCCTATAGGGTTTGTTTGTGTAGGGTTTGGGTTTTATGGCGCTGTTTCTATAGGGTTTGTTTTTATGGGGTCGTTTCTGTGGGGTGTGGCTCTGTGGGGTTCAGCGGTTTGGGGTCGTTCTGACGGGTTTTTATGGGGTGGTTTTTTTAGGGTTTGGATTTTATGGGATTGTTTTTATAGGGTCACTTTGTTTTTATGGGGTTTCCTTTAACGGGGTTGTTCCTGTGGGGTTGGTTTTATAGGATTTGTTTTATAGGATTTGTTTTATAGGATTTGTTTTTTGTAGGGTTTGTTTTTTGTAGGATTTGTTTTTGTAGGGTTTGTTTTTGTGGGGTTTGTTTTTGTAGGGTTCGGTTGTTTCTCTGGGGTTCTGTGGTGCTCCCGCTGCCGTTTCCAGTGCTCCCAGTCCCTCCCAGTTCCCCCAGTTCCCCCATCCCAGTCCTCCCAGTGTCCCCAGTTCCCCATCCCAGTCCTCCCAGTGTCCCCAGTCCCGGTGCCAGCCCGGGCACTCCCAGTGCTCCCAGTGTCCCCAGTGTCCCCCCAGTGTCCCCAGTGTCCCCAGTGTCCCCATTCCAGTCCCCCCCAGTGTCCCCAGTCCCCCCAGTGTCCCCAGTGTCCCCAGTGTCCCCATCCCAGTGTCCCCAGTGTCCCCAGTCCCCCCAGTGTCCCCAGTGTCCCCAGTGTCCCCAGTCCCTCCCAGTCCCCCCAGTGTCCCCAGTCCCGGTGCCAGCCCGGGCACTCCCAGTGTCCCCAGTGTCCCCAGTCCCTCCCAGTGTCCCCAGTGTCCCCAATGTCCCCATCCCAGTCCCCCCAGTGTCCCCAGAGTCCCCATCCCAGTGTCCCCAGTGTCCCCAGTGTCCCCAGTGTCCCCAGTCCCCCCAGTGTCCCCAGTCCCGGTGCCAGCCCGGGCACTCCCAGTGTCCCCAGTGTCCCCATCCCAGTCCCTCCCATTGTCCCCAGTGTCCCCAGTGTCCCCAGTGTCCCCATCCCAGTCCCCCCAGTGTCCCCAGTGTCCCCAGTGTCCCCAGTGTCCCCATCCCAGTCCCCCCAGTGTCCCCATCCCAGTGTCCCCAGTGTCCCCAGTGTCCCCAGTGTCCCCAGTGTCCCCAGTCCCGGTGCCAGCCCGGGCAGTCCCCGCTGTCCCCCCGGGCACGGACCGGACACAGCGACAAAGGGACAAAGAGCGACAAAAAGCGACAAAAAGCGACAAAAAGGGACACAAAGCGACAAAAAGGGACAAAAAGGGACACAAAGCGACACAAAGGGACAAAGAGCCTTTTGTGCCCCGCCGTGCCGAGGGGGGGACACAGGGGACATGTGACACCGGGACAGGGGACACCCGACTGGGGACTGGGGACACCGAACTGGGGACTGGGGACACCGAACTGGGAATTGGGGACACCAAACTGGGAACTGGGGACACCGAACTGGGATTTGGGGACACCCGACTGGGAATTGGGGACACCGAACTGGGATTTGGGGACACCGAACTGGGAACTGGGGACACCGAACTGGGAATTGGGGACACCAGGACTGGGAACTGGGGACACCAGGACTGGGATTTGGGGACAGGGGACACCGAACTGGGAACTGGGGGACACTGAACTGGGATTTGGGGACACCAAACTGGGAATTGGGGACACCCGACTGGGAACTGGGGACACCGAACTGGGATTTGGGGACACCAAACTAGGAACTGGGGACACCCGACTGGGAACCGGGGACACCGAACTGGGATTTGGGGACACTAAACTGGGAACTGGGGACACCGAACTGGGATTTGGGGACACCGAACTGGGAACTGGGGACACCAGGACTGGGAATTGGGGACACCGAACTGGGAACTGGGGACACCAAACTGGGAATTGGGGACACCAAACTGGAAATTGGGGACACCGAACTGGGATTTGGGGACACCGAACTGGGATTTGGGGACACCAAACTGGGAATTGGGGACACCAGGACTGGGAATTGGGGACACCAAACTGGGAATTGGGGACACCAGGACTGGGATTTGGGGACACCCAACTGGGAACTGGGGACACCGAACTGGGAACTGGGGACACTAAACTGGGATTTGGGGACACCGAACTGGGAATTGGGGACACCGAACTGGGATTTGGGGACACCGAACTGGGAATTGGGGACACCAAACTGGGAATTGGGGACACCAGAACTGGGATTTGGGGACACCAGGACTGGGATTTGGGGACACCCAACTGGGAACTGGGGACACCGAACTGGGAACTGGGGACACTAAACTGGGATTTGGGGACACCGAACTGGGAACTGGGGACACTAAACTGGGATTTGGGGACACCGAACTGGGAATTGGGGACACTAAACTGGGATTTGGGGACACTAAACTGGGACTGATGGGGGGGGACAGGGGACACCGAACTGGGAACTGGGGACACCGAACTGGGAACTGGGGACACTAAACTGGGACTGATGGGGGGACAGGGGACACACAACCGGGATTTGGGGACACCGAACTGGGCTTTGGGGTCTCCCCCTCCCCCATTCCTGTACCCGCCACAGGTGGGGGAAGGGCGGAGACCCCAAAACCCTGAACTGACCCCAAACCCCAAATCCTGACCCCAAATCCTGACCCCAAATCCTGAACTGACCCCAAACCCCAAATCCCAAACCCCAAACCACAAATCCCAAACCCCAAATCCCAAACCCCAACCCCAAATCCCAAAACCCAAACCCCAAATCCCAAACCCCAAACCCCAAACCCCAAATCCTGACCCCAAATCCTGACCCCAAACCCCAAATCCCAAATCCCAAACCCCAAACTGACCCCAAACTCACCCCACACTGACCCCACACTGACCCCAAACCCCAAACCCCACACTGACCCCAAAACCGGCCCCAAACTGACCCCAAAACAAACCCCAAACCCCAAATCCCAAACCCCAAACCCCAAACCCTGAACTGACCCCAAATCCCAAATCCCAAACCCCAAATCCTGAACTGACCCCAAATCCCAAATCCCAACCCCCACACTGGCCCCAAACCCCAAACTCCAAACCGACCCTAAACCGGCCCCACACTGACCCCAAACTGTCCCCAAACCGACCCCAAACCCCAAACCAAACCCCAAATCCCAACCCCCACACTGGCCCCAAACTGACCCCAAACTGACCCCACACTGACCCCAAACTGACCCCAAACTGACCCCAAACTGACCCCAAACTGACCCCACACTGACCCCACACTGACCCCAAACCCCAAACTCAAACCCCAAATCGGCCCCGCCCCTCACCTGCCGCCGGCCCCGCCCCCCGAGGCCCGGCCCCGCCCCTCACCTGCCTCCGGTCCCGCCCCCCGAGGCCCGGCCCCGCCCCTCACCTGCCTCCGGCCCCGCCCCCCGAGGCCCGGCCCCGCCCCTCACCTGCCGCCGGCCCCGCCCCCGGATCCCGGCCCCGCCCCCACCTGCCGCCGACCCCGCCCCTCACCTGCCGCCGGCCCCGCCCCTCACCTGCCGCCGGCCCCGCCCCTCACCTGCCGCCGGCCCCGCCCTAATCCCGGCACAAAGAGCGTCTGTGGTGGCATCAAAGGGACCCTTGTGTCACCCCGGGGACACACCGGGGACACTGGGGCCACCTCGGGGACACCTGGGGGCCACCTCGGGGACACCTGGGGCCACCTCGGGGGATTGTCACCCCCCTGGGGACACACCGGGGACACTGGGGCCACCTCGGGGACACTGGGGCCACCTCGGGGACACCTGGGGCCATCAGCGGGGGGACTGTCACACCCCTGGGGACACACCGGGGACACACCGGGGACACCTGGGGCCACCTCGGGGACACCTGGGGCCATCAGCGGGGGGACTGTCACCCCCCTGGGGACACACCGGGGACACTGGGGCCACCTCGAGGGATTGTCACCTCCCTGGGGACACACCGGGGACACACCGGGGACACCTGGGGCCACCTCGGGGACACCTGGGGGCCATCACCGGGGGGACTGTCACCTCCTGGGGACACACCGGGGACACACCGGGGGATTGTCACCTCCCTGGGGACACCCGGGGGCCACCTCGGAGGATTGTCACCTCCTGGGGACACCTCGGGGGGATTGTCACACCCCTGGGGACACACCGGGGACACACCGGGGACACCTGGGGCCACCTCGGGGACACCTGGGGGCCACCTCGGGGGGACTGTCACCTCCTGGGGACACACCGGGGACACACCGGCCACCTCGGGGACACCTGGGGCCACCTCGGGGGATTGTCACCCCCCTGGGGACACACCGGGGACACTGGGGCCACCTCGGGGACACCTGGGGCCACCTCGGGGGATTGTCACCTCCCCGGGGACACACCGGGGACACACCGGGGACACCTGGGGCCACCTCGGGGACACCTGGGGGCCATCACCGGGGGGACTGTCACCTCCTTAGGGCACTGTCACCCCCCTGGCGACACCACAGCGGTCACCACTGGGGGACTGTCACCCCAAATTCACACCTGGAACCCCCAAATTCACACCTGAGACCCCAAATTCTCACCTGAGACCCCAAATTCACACCCGGAACCCCAAATTCACACCTGAGACCCCAAATTCACACCTGGAACCCCCAAAATTCTCACCTGGAACCCCAAATTCACACCTGGAACCCCAAATTCACACCTGAGACCCCAAATTCACACCCGGAACCCCCAAATTCACACCTGAGACCCCAAATTCACACCCGGAACCCCAAATTCACACCTGAGACCCCAAATTCACACCCGGAACCCCCAAATTCACACCTGAGACCCCCAAATTCACACCTGAGACCCCAAATTCACACCCGGAACCCCCAAATTCACACCTGGAACCCCCAAATTCGCACCCGGAACCCCAAATTCACACCTGAGACCCCAAATTCACACCTGAGACCCCCAAAGTCACACCTGAGACCCCAAATTCACACCTGGACCCCCAAATTCACACCTGGACCCCCAAATCCCCGCCCAGGGTCCCCAAAACGGCGCCGGGCTCTGGTTTTGGGGGTCCCCAGAGCGGCCTCGGGGGGGGTCCCGAAAATGGGGACCCCCAAAAGGGTGTCGAGGGTTTGGGGGACCCCAAAATGGGGCTGGGGTCCTGAACATGACCTTGGGGACCCCAAAATGGGTCTGGGGGTCCCGGTTGTGACTCTGGGAATGGGGGACCCCCAAAATGGGTCTGGGGTCTTGAACATGACCTTGGGGACCCCAAAATGGGGCTGGGGACCCCCGAAATGGGTCTGGGGGTCACGGTCATGGCTTTGGGGACCCCCCAAAATGGGTCTGGGGGTCCCGGTTGTGGTTTTGGGTTTAGGGGACCCCCAAAATGGGTCTGGGGTCTTGAACATGACCTTGGGGACCCCAAAATGGGGCTGGGGACCCCCGAAATGGGTCTGGGGGTCACGGTCATGGCTTTGGGGACCCCCCAAAATGGGTCTGGGGGTCCCGGTTGTGGTTTTGGGTTTAGGGGACCCCCAAAATGGGTCTGGGGTCTTGAACATGACCTTGGGGACCCCAAAATGGGGCTGGGGACCCCCGAAATGGGTCTGGGGGTCCCGGTTGTGGTTCCGGGTTTTGGGGACCCCAAAATGGGTCTGGGGGATCCCGATTGTGGTTCTTGGTTTTGGGGACCCCAAAATGGGTCTGGGGTCCCGATCGGGGCTGTGGGGACCCCAAATTGGGGGTCCCGGAACCGACTCTGGGTCTGGGGTCCCCCAAAATGGGTCTGGGGGGTCACGGTTGTGGTTCCGGGTTTGGGGGACCCCCAAATGGGGCTGGGGGGTCCCGGAACCGGGTCCCGGAACCGACTCTGGGTCTGGGGTCCCCCCAAAATGGGTCTGGGGGGTCCCGGTTGTGACTTTAGGGACCCCAAAATGGGTCTGGGGTCCCGGTCAGGGTCTGGGGTCCCCCAAAATGGGGCTGGGGGGTCTCGGTTGTGACTCTGGGAATGGGGGACCCCCAAAATGGGTCTGGGGTCTTGAACATGACCTTGGGGACCCCAAAATGGGGCTGGGGACCCCCGAAATGGGTCTGGGGGTCCCGGTTGTGGTTCCGGGTTTTGGGGACCCCAAAATGGGTCTGGGGGTCCCGGTTGTGACTCTGGGAATGGGGGACCCCCAAAATGGGTCTGGGGTCCCGATCGGGGCTGTGGGGACCCCAAATTGGGGGTCCCGGAACCGACTCTGGGTCTGGGGTCCCTCAAAATGGGTCTGGGGGTCACGGAACCGGGTCCCGGAACCGACTCTGGGTCTGGGGTCCCCCAAAATGGGGCTGGGGTCTCGGTTGTGGTTCTGGGTTTTGGGGACCCCAAAATTGGGCTGGGGTCCCGATCGGGGCTGTGGGGATCCCAAATTGGGGGTCCCGGAACCGACTCTGGGTCTGGGGTCCCCCAAAATGGGTCTGGGGGGGTCTCGGTTGTGACTCTGGGAATGGGGGACCCCCAAATGGGTCTGGGGTCCCGGAACCGGGTCCCGGAACCGACTGTGGGCCCGGGGTCCCCCCAAAATGGGTCTGGGGTCCCGGTTGTGGTTCTGGGTTTGGGGTCCCCAGAACAGTCCCGAGGTCCCCGGTGTCGCTTCGGGCTTCCTGCATCGGGACAGAACCGGGACAGAACCGAGACGGAACCGGGACGGAACCGGGACGGAACCGAGACGGAACCGGGACGGAACCGGGACAGAACCGGGATGGAACCGGGACAGAACCGAGACAGAACCGGGACAGAACCGGAACAGAACCGGGACAGAACCGGGACAGAACCGGCTCCGCCACTTGGGGGGTCCCGGTTTGGGGAGACTCGTTTTGGGGTCCCGGTTCGGCCCCTCCGGGGTCCCCGCGCGGTTCGGGCCGGGCGGGGCCGGTGCCGGTTCCCGGTGCTGGTGCCGCTCGTGAGGTTCTCGGTGCGATCCTGGTCCCGGTTCTGTCCCGGTCCAGTTCCGGTGCCCGCAGTGTTGGAGCCGTTCCCGGTTCTGTCCCGGTCCGGTTCCGGTGCCCGCAGTGTTGGAGCCGTTCCCGGTACCTCAGGCGACCCGGGGTCGGTGCCAGTTCCGGTACCCGCAGTGCCGCTGCGGTTCCGGTTCAGTCCCGGTTCTTTCCCGGTGCCAATGCCCGCAGTGCCGCTGCGGTCCCGGTCCCGGTTCGGTGCCGGTTCCGGTGCCCGCAGTGCCGCTGCGGTCTCGCTGCGGTCCCGGTCCCGGTTCGGTGCCGGTTCCGTTGCCCACAGTGTCGCTGCGGTTCCGGTTCAGTCCCGGTTCTTTCCCGGTGCCAATGCCCGCAGTGCCGCTGCGGTTCCGGTGCGGTCCCGATCCGGTTCCGCTGCAGTCCCGGTGCGGTTCCAATGCAGTCCCGCTGCGCTCCCGGTCCAGTCCCGGCTCCATCCCGGTTCCGGTGCCCGTCTCGGTGCCGGTGGGGGTTCGGGTCCCGGTCCCGGTGCCGGTGGGGGTTCGGGTCCCGATCCCGGTGCCGGTGCCGGTGGGGGTTCGGGTCCCGATCCCGGTGCCGGTGCCGGTGGGGGTTCGGGTTCGGGTCCCGGTGCCGGTGCCGGTTCGGTCCGGGCGCGGTTCCGGCCCGCCATTGGCTGGCCCCGAGCCCCGGCCCCGCCTCTAAAGGGGCCCCGCCGCTAAAAACGGCCCGAGCGGGTTCGGCCCCGGCACCGGTACCGACAGCGATGGCGGGGACACCGGGGACACGGTGAGGGGACAGGGGACACCGGGGACACTGAGGGGACACTGAGGGGACAGTGGGTCCGGCCCCGGCGCCGGTACCGAGACAGCGATGGCGGGGACACCGGGGACACGGTGAGGGGACAGGGGACACTGAGGGGACACCGGGGACACGGTGAGGGGACACCGGGGGGACAGGGGACACCGGGGGGACTGCAGGGACAGGGGACACCGGGGACACCGGGGGGACACTGAGGGGACACTGAGGGGACACTGAGGGGACAGCGGGTTCGGCCCCGGCACCGGTACCGAGACAGCCATGGCGGGGACACCGGGGACACGGTGAGGGGACAGGGGACACCGGGGGGGACACCGGGGGATGGAGGGGACAGGGGACACCGGGGGGGACACCGGGGGATGGAGGGGACAGGGGACACCGGGGGGGACAGGGGACACTGAGGGGACACTGAGGGGACACTGAGGGGACACTGAGGGGATTGGGGACACTGAGGGGACTGGGGACACTGAGGGGACACTGAGGGGACACTGAGGGGACAGCGGGTTCGGCCCCGGCACCGGTACCGACACAGCCATGGCGGGGACACCGGGGACACGGTGAGACACCGGGGGGACACCGGGGGGACACTGAGGGGACACGGTGGGGGGACAGGGGACACCGGGGACACGGTGAGGGGACACCGGGGGGACAGGGGACACCGGGGGGACTGCAGGGACAGGGGACACCGGGGACACCGGGGGGACACTGAGGGGACACTGAGGGGACACTGAGTGGGACACTGAGGGGACAGCGGGTCCGGCCCCAGCGCCGGTACCGACAGCGATACCGGGGACACCGGGGACACGGTGAGGGGACAGGGGACAGCGGGGACACTGAGGGATGGAGGGGACAGGGGACACCGGGGGGGACAGGGGACACTGAGGGGACAGCGCGGGGACATCGGGGGGACAGCGGGGACATCGGGGGACAGCGGGGACAGCAGGGGGACAGCGAGCGCCGTCCCCGAGTAGCGATGGGACAGGGACAGGGACCGGGCTGAGACACGGGGGACACTGAGGGGACACTGAGGGGACACCGAGGGGACACTGAGGGGACACCGAGGGGACACTGAGGGGACACCGAGGGGACACTGAGGGGACAGCAGAGGATGGAGGGGACAAGAAAGGGGGCACAGGACAGAGGGGACAGAGGGGGACAAGATGGGGATTGGAGGGACACTGAGGGGAGAGAGGGGTCAGAGGGGACAGAGGGGACACCGAGGTCCCAACCCGGGGTCCTGGGGGGGTTTCGGGTGTCCCCAGGGGGTGACAGTGTCCCGTTTGGGGACCCGGCTGTCCCCAGGGGGGTGACAATGTCCCGTTTGGGGACCCGGCTGTCCCCGGGGGGGTGACAATGTCCCGTTTGGGGACCCGGCTGTCCCCAGGGGGGTGACAATGTCCCGTTTGGGGACCCGGCTGTCCCCAGGGGGGTGACAGTGTCCCGTTTGGGGACCCGGCTGTCCCCAGGAGGGTGACAATGTCCCGTTTGGGGACCCGGCTGTCCCCAGGGGTGACAATGTCCCGTTTGGGGACCCGGCTGTCCCCAGGAGGGTGACAATGTCCCGTTTGGGGACCCGGCTGTCCCCAGGGGGGTGACAATGTCCCGTTTGGGGACCCGGCTGTCCCCAGGGGGAGGTGACAATGTCCCGTTTGGGGACCCGGCTGTCCCCAGGGGGGTGACAATGTCCCGTTTGGGGACCCGGCTGTCCCCAGGGGTGACAATGTCCCGTTTGGGGACCCGGCTGTCCCCAGGAGGGTGACAGTGTCCCGTTTGGGGACCCGGCTGTCCCCAGGGGTGACAATGTCCCGTTTGGGGACCCGGCTGTCCCCAGGAGGGTGACAATGTCCCGTTTGGGGACCCGGCTGTCCCCAGGGGTGACAATGTCCCGTTTGGGGACCCGGCTGTCCCCAGGGGGGGTGACAATGTCCCGTTTGGGGACCCGGCTGTCCCCAGGGGGGTGGCAGTGTCCCGTTTGGGGACCCGGCTGTCCCCGGGGTGGGGTGACAGTGGCCCGCTGTCCCCAAGCTCGCTGTCCCCGCAGGGTCCCCGCGCTGGCTCTTGTCGCGATTCTGCTCGTGGCCACCGCGACCGGCGATGGTGAGGGGGGGGGAGGGGACTTGGGGGTGGGTCCCCTGGTGTCACCTCCTTGTCACCTCCGGTGTCCCCCCGGTGTCACCCCCCCCATTGTCCCCCCCATTGTCGCCCCGGTGCCACCCCCGTTGTCCCCTCGGTGTCACCCCCCATTGTCCCTCTGGTGCCACCAACCCCATTGTCCCCGCGGTGTCACCCTCCCCATTGTCCCCCTGGTGCCACCCCCGGTGTCCCCCCGGTGTCACCCCCATTGTCCCCCCGGTGCCACCCCCATTGTCCCCCCGGTGCCACCCCCGGTGTCCCCCCGGTGTCACCCCCATTGTCCCCCCGGTGTCACCCCCATTGTCCCCGCGGTGTCCCCCCCATTGTCCCCGCGGTGCCACCCCCATTGTCCCCCCGGTGTCACCCCGGTGCCACCCCCATTGTCCCCCCAGTGCCACCCCCATTGTCCCCTCGGTGTCACCCCCATTGTCCCCCTGTGTCACCCCCATTGTCCCCGCGGTGTCACCCCCATTGTCCCCCCGGTGCCACCCCCATTGTCCCCTCGGTGTCACCCTCATTGTCCCCCCGGTGTCACCATCATTGTCGCCCCGGTGTCACCCCCGGTGTCCCCCCGGTGTCACCCCCATTGTCCCCCTGGTGTCACCCCCATTGTCCCCGCGGTGTCACCCCCATTGTCCCCCCTGTGCCACCCCCATTGTCCCCTCGGTGTCACCCCCATTGTCCTCCCGGTGTCACCCCCATTGTCCCCTCGGTGTCACCCCCATTGTCCTCCCGGTGTCACCATCATTGTCCCCTCGGTGCCACCCCCATTGTCCCCCCGGTGTCACCCTCATTGTCCCCCCGGTGTCACCATCATTGTCCCCTCGGTGCCACCCCCATTGTCCCCCCGGTGTCACCCTCATTGTCCCCCCGGTGTCACCCCCATTGTCCCCCCGGTGCCACCCCCATTGTCCCCTCGGTGTCACCCTCATTTTCCCCTCGGTGTCACCCCCATTGTCCCCCCGGTGCCACCCCCATTGTCCCCTCGGTGTCACCCCCATTGTCCCCCCGGTGTCGCTCCCATTGTCCCCCCGGTGCCACCCCCATTGTCCCCTCGGTGTCACCCTCATTTTCCCCTCGGTGTCACCCCCATTGTCCCCCCGGTGCCACCCCCATTGTCCCCTCGGTGTCACCCCCATTGTCCCCCCGGTGTCGCTCCCATTGTCCCCGCGGTGCCACCCCCATTGTCCCCTCGGTGTCACCCTCATTTTCCCCTCGGTGTCACCCCCATTGTCCCCCCGGTGTCACCCCCATTGTCCCCCCGGTGTCACCCTCATTGTCCCCGCGGTGTCACCCCGGTGCCACCCCCATTGTCCCCCCGGTGTCCCCGCGGTGTCACCCCCATTGTCCCCGCGGTGCCACCCCCATTGTCCCCCCGATGTCACCCTCATTGTCCCCCTGGTGTCACCCCCATTGTCCCCCCGGTGTCCCCGCGGTGTCACCCTCATTGTCCCCCCGGTGCCACCCCCATTGTCCCCCCGGTGCCACCCTCATTGTCCCCCGGGTGTCACCCCCGGTGTCCCCCCGGTGTCACCCCCATTGTCCCCCGGGTGTCACCCCCATTGTCCCCCCGGTGTCACCCCCATTGTCCCCTCGGTGTCACCCTCATTGTCCCCCCGGTGTCACCATCATTATCCCCCCGGTGTCACCCCCATTGTCCCCCGGGTGTCACCCCCGGTGTCCCCCCGGGTGTCACCCCCATTGTCCCCCCGGTGTCACCCCCATTGTCGCCCCGGTGTCACCCCCCCCATTGTCCCCCTGTGCCACCCCCGGTGTCCCCGCGGTGTCCCCGCAGAGCCCTCGGGTCCCCTGGACGTGTCGCTGTCGGCGGAGGGACAGACCCCAGGTACGGCCTGGGGACATTGGGGACATTGGGGACATTGGGGGACATTCGGGGACCTTTGGGGACATTTGGGGACATTGGGGACATTGGGGACATTGGGGACATTGGGGACATTGGGGGACATTGGGGGACATTGGGGACATTGGGGGACATTGGGGGACATTGGGGACATTGGGGGACATTTGGGGACCTTTGGGGACATTGGGGGACATTGGGGACATTGGGGACATTGGGGGACATTGGGGACATTGGGGGACCTTTGGGGACACTGGGGGACACGGCGAGTGACGCTCTGTCCCCTCTGTCCCCCCCGTGTCCCCAAATGTCCCCAAATGTCCCCAACTGTCCCCCCAGACCCGGCGGGTCCCGCCCGGCTCGAGGCGTCCGGAGAGAGTGAGTGGGGGAGGGGCGGGCCCGGGGACCCCCAAAATCCTCCGGGGACCCCAAAAATGGGGACGGGGACCCCAAAAATGAACACGGGGACCCCAAAAACCCCCCCGGGGACCCCAAAATCATCCGGGGACCCCAAAAATGGGGACGGGGACCCCCAAAAATGGGGACGGGGACCCCAAAATCCCCCTGGGGACCCCAAAATCATCCAGGGGACCCCAAAAATGGGGACGGGGACCCCCAAAATGGGGACAGGGACCCCCAACTTCCCCCCCCGGGGACCCCAAACCCCCCCTGGGGACCCCAAAAATCATCCTGGGGACCCCAAAAATTCCCCTGGGAATCCCCAAAATCCTCCGGGGACCCCAAAAATGGGGCCGGGGACCCCCAACCCCCCCCGGGGACCCCAAAAACCCCCCTGGGGACCCCCAAAATGGGGATGGGGACCTCAAAATCCTCCCGGGGACCCCAAAATCCTCCGGGGACCCCAAAACTCCCCCGGGGACCCCAAAATCCCCCCAAACCCACCCCAGGACCCCAAAATCCGCCCTGACCCATTGGGGACTCCCCCAAATCCTCCCGGGGACCCCCCAAAAAACCCTGGGGACCCCAAAATCCCTCTGGGGACCCCAAAACTCCCCCTGGGGACCCCAAAATCCCCCAAAACCCCCATGGGGACCCCAAAACTCCCCCGGGACCCCGAAACCCCCCTCGGGAACCCCCAAATCCTCCCCGGGGACCCCAAAATGGGGACGGGGACCCCAAAAATGGGGACGGGGACCCCAAAATCCCCCTGACCCCCCCGTGTGTCCCCCCCCAGGTGATCTCAGCACCTCGGCACACCTGGGCAAAGGTACGGGGGGACACGGGGACCCCAAAAATGGGGACGGGGACCCCAAAAATGGACAAGGGGACCCCAAAAATGGGGACGGGGACCCCCAAAATGGGCACAGGGACCCCAAAAATGGGGACGGGGACCCCAAAAATGGACAAGGGGACCCCAAAAATGGGGACGGGGACCCCAAAAATGGACACGGGGACCCCAAAAATGGGGATGGGGACCCCAAAAATGGACAAGGGGACCCCAAAAATGGGGACGGGGACCCCAAAAATGGGCATGAGGACCCCAAAAATGGACAAGGGGACCCCAAAAATGGACAAGGGGACCCCAAAATGGGAATGGGGACCCCAAAAATGGGGAGAGGCACCCCAAAAATGGGGAGAGGGACCCCAAAAATGGACAAGGGGACCCCCAAAAATCGACACGGGGACCCCAAAAATGGGGACACCAAAAATGGACAAGGGGACCCCAAAAATGGGGACAGGGACCCCAAAAGTGGACACAGGGACCCCAAAAATGGGGACGGGGACCCCAAAAATGGGCTCGGGGACCCCAAAAATGGACACGGGGACCCCAAAAATGGGCACAGGGACCCCAAAAATGGACACGGGGACCCCAAAAATGGGGACGGGGACCCCAAAAATGGGGAGAGGGACCCCAAAAATGGGCTCGGGGACCCCAAAAATGGACACGGGGACCCCAAAAATGGGGATGAGGACCCCAAAAATGGGGATGGGGACCCCAAAAATGGGGATGGGGACCCCAAAAATGGGGACGGGGACCCCAAAAATGGGGACGGGGACCCCAAAAATGGGGAGAGGGACCCCAAAAATGGGGATGAGGACCCCAAAAATGGGGATGGGGACCCCCAAAATGGACACGGGGACCCCAAAAATGGGGATGGGGATCCCCAAATCCTCTCCGGGGACCCCAAAATGGGGACGGGGACCCCAAAAATGGGGAGAGGGACTCCGAAAATGGGGAGAGGGACCCTAAAAATGGGATGGGGACCCCAAAACAGTCCCCGACCCCCCAAATTCGCCCCCCCGGGGGTCCCTGTGCCCCCCTCACCCAGGGGTGCCCCCCGTGACCCCCTCGCTGTCCCCAGCCGTGACGTCACTGGCCTTCCCGGGGTCCCCGCTGGCCACGGAGCCCCGGGACCCCCCCCAGGAGCCCCGAGACCCCCCCCCCGGGGGGCGACCCCGGCTCCGAGAGCGGCTCCCAGAGCGCCCACCCCCTCAGGGGGGCACCCCGAGGTGGGCGGGGGGCTCTGGGGATGGGTGGGGGGCTCTGTGTATGGGCGGGGGTCCCTGGGGTGGGGTCTCTGTGTATTGGGTGGGGGTCCCGGGGCTGGGCGGGGGTCCCTGGGGTGGGGTCTCTGTGTGTTGGGTGGGGGTCCTGGGGCTGGGTGGGGGTCTCTGGGTGCTGGGTGGGGGTCTCAGGGTTGGGTGGGGGTCCCCGGTGGTTTCGGGAGGGGTTTCTGGGCTGGGTGGGGGTCTCAGGGGGGGTGGGGGGTCTCGGGGTGTTTGGAGAGGGGTCTCTAGATATTGGGTGGGGGTCCCTGTGTATTGGGTGGGGGGCTCTGGGTGTTTGGGTGGGGGTCCCAGGGTTAGGTGGGGGTCCTGGGTGCTGGGTGAAGGTCTCTGTGTATTGGGTGGGGGTCCCGAGGTGTTTGGGGAGGGGTCCCGGGGCTGGGGGGGTCCCTGGGGTGGGGTCTCTGTGTGTTGGGTGGGGGGCTCTGGGGGATGGGTGGGGGGTCTCTGTGTATGGGTGGGGGTTCCGGGGCTGGGGGGGTCCCTGGGGTGGGGTCTCTGTGTATTGGGTGGGGGTCCCAGGGGTGGGTGGGGGTCTCTGTGTATGCGTGGGGGTCCCTGGGTGTTTGGGGAGGGGTCCCGGGGCTGGGCGGGGGTCCCTGGGGTGGGGTCTCTGTGTATTGGGTGGGGGGCTCTGGGGGATGGGCGGGGGTCTCTGTGTGTTTGAGGAAGGGTCCCGGGAGTGGGTGGGGGTCTCGGAGTGTTTGTGTGGGGGTCTCTGTGTGTTGGGTGGGGGTCCCTGGGGGGGTGCGGGTCTCTGTGTATTGGGTGGGGGTCCTGGGGCTGGGTGGGGGGTCTCGGGGTGTTTGGGGAGGGGTCTCTGGGGTGGGTGGGGGTCTCTGTGTGTTGGGTGGGGGTCCCGGGGGTGGGTGGGGGTCTCTGTGTATTGGGTGGGGGTCCCTGGGTGTTTGGGGAGGGGTCCTGGGGTGGGTGGGGGTCTCTGAGTGCTGGGAGGGGGTCCCCAAAGTGCTGGGCGGGGGTCTCTGTGTATTGGGTGGGGGTCCCTGTGTATTGGGTGGGGGTCCTGAGGGGTGGGTGGGGGTCTCTGTGTGTTGGGTGGGGGTCCCTGGGTGCTGGGTGGGGGTCCCGAGGTGTTTCGGGAGGGGTCTCTGTGTATTGGGCGGGGGTCTCTGTGTATTGGGTGGGGGTCTCTGGGTGCTGGGTGGGGGTCCCGGGGGTGGGTGGGGGTCTCAGGGTGTTTGGGTGGGGGTCTCAGGGTGTTTGGGGAGGGGTCTCTGGGGTGGGGAGGGTCTCTGGGTGCTGGGTGGGGGTCTCTGTGTATTGAGTGGGGGTCCAGAGGTGGGTGGGGGTCTCTGGGTATTTGGGGAGGGGTTTCTGTGTATTGGGTGGGGGTCCCAGGGGTGGGTGGGGGTCTCTGGGTGGGGGTCTCGAGGATTTTGGGGAGGGGTCTCTCAGTGTCCCCTCCCCCTCCCAGGTCCCGATGTCCCCTCCCAGTCCAGCGAGTCCGAGGAGGGTGAGACCCCAAAGCCCCCAGACCCAAATCGTGACCCCAAAGCCCCCAGACCCAAATCGTGACCCCAAAGCCCCCAGCCCCAAATCCCGACCCCAAATCCCGACCCTGGAGCCCCCAGCCCCAAATCCCGACCCCAAAGTCCCCAGACCCAAATCCCGACCCCAAATCCCGACCCCAAAGCCCCCAGACCCAAATCCCGACCCCAAAGCCCCCAGCCCCAAATCCCGACCCCAAAGTCCCCAGACCCAAATCCCGACCCCAAATCCCGACCCTGGAGACCCCAGCCCCAAATCCCGGCCCTGGAGACCCCAGACCCAAATCCCGACCCCAAAGCCCCAAACCCCAAATCCCGACCCTGGAGACCCCAGCTCCAAATCCTGACCCCAAAGCCCCCAGACCCAAATCCCGGCCCTGGGGATCCCCCAAAGCCCCCAGACCCAAATCCCGACCCCAAATCCCGACCCTGGAGACCCCAGCCCCAAATCCCGGCCCTGGAGACCCCAGACCCAAATCCTGACCCCAAAGCCCCCAGACCCAAATCCCGGCCCTGGGGATCCCCCAAAGCCCCCAGACCCAAATCCCGACCCCAAATCCCGACCCTGGGGATCCCCCAAAGCCCCCAGACCCAAATCCCGACCCCAAATCCCGACCCTGGGGGTCCCCCAAAGCCCCCAGACCCAAATCCCGACCCCAAATCCCGACCCCAAAGCCCCCAGACCCAAATCCCGGCCCTGGAGCCCCCAGACCCAAATCCCGACCCCAAATCCCTGGGGACCCCAAAGCCCCCAGACCCAAATCCCGACCCTGGGGGGTCCCCAAAGCCCCCAGACCCAAATCCCGGTCCCATTTCCCGTTTTTGGAGTGTCCCGTTTCGGGGTGTCCCCATTTTGGGGTGTCCCTTTTTTGGGGTGTCCCTTTTTTGGGGTGTCCCTTTTTTGGGGTTTCCCGTTTTGGGGTGTCCCTGTTTTGGGGTTTGGGGTGTCCCCATTTTGGGGTGTCCCCATTTTGGGGTGTCCCGTTTGGGGGTTTGGGGTGTCCCGTTTTGGGGTGTCCCGTTTTGGGGTGTCCCGTTTTGGGGGTGTCCCCATTTTGGGGTGTCCCCATTTTGGGGTGTCCCGTTTTGGGTGTCCCATTTTGGAGTGTCCCGTTTTTGGGTGTCCCGTTTTGGGGTTTGGGGTGTCCCCATTTGGGGTGTCCCGTTTTGGGGTGTCCCGTTTTTGTGTGTCCCCGTTTTTTGGGTGTCCCGTTTTTGGGGTGTCCCGTTTTGGGGTGTCCCGTTTTTGTGTGTCCCCGTTTTTTGGGTGTCCCGTTTTTGGGGTGTCCCGTTTTGGGGTGTCCCGTTTTGGGGTGTCCCCATTTTGGGGTGTCCCCATTTTGGGGTGTCCCGTTTTGGGGTGTCCCGTTTTTGGGGTGTCCCGTTTTGGGGTGTCCCCGTTTTGGGGTTTGGGGTGTCCCCATTTGGGGTGTCCCGTTTTGGGGTGTCCCCATTTGGGGTGTCCCGTTTTCGGGGTGTCCCGTTTTGGGGTGTCCCGTTTTGGGGTGTCCCGTTTTTGGGGTGTCCCCATTTGGGGTGTCCCGTTTTGGGGTGTCCAGGTTTTGGGGTGTCCCGTTTTTGGGGTGTCCCGTTTCGGGGTGTCCCGTTTTGGGGTGTCCCGTTTTTGGGGTGTCCCGTTTCGGGGTGTCCCGTTTTGGGGTGTCCCCGTTTTTGGGGTGTCCCGTTTTGGGGTTTGGGGTGTCCCGTTTTGGGGTGTCCCCATTTTGGGGTGTCCAGGTTTTGGGGTGTCCCGTTTTGGGTGTCCCATTTTGGAGTGTCCCGTTTTGGGGTGTCCCGTTTTGGGGTTTGGGGTGTCCCGTTTTTGGGGTGTCCCCGTTTTTGGGGTGTCCCCATTTTGAGGTGTCCCGTTTTTTGGGGTGTCCCCATTTTGGGGTGTCACGTTTTGGGGTGTCCCGTTTTGGGGTTTGGGGTGTCCCCGTTTTGGGGTGTCCCGTTTTTGGGGTGTCCCCATTTCGGGGTGTCTCCTTTTGGGGTGTCTCCTTTTGGGCTGTCCCGTTTTTGGGGTGTCCCCATTTTGGGGTGTCCCGTTTTGGGATGTCCCTGTTTTGGGGTTTGGGGTGTCCCCGTTTTGGGGTGTCCCCATTTTGGGGTGTCCCTGTTTTGGGGTTTGGGGTGTCCCATTTTGGGGTGTCCCATTTTTGGGGTGTCCCGTTTTGGGGTGTCCCATTTTGGGGTGTCCCGTTTTGGGGTGTCCCGTTTTGGGGTGTCCCATTTTGGGGTGTCCCCGTTTTGGGGTGTCCCTGTTTTAGGGTTTGGGGTGTCCCCATTTTGGGGTGTCCCGTTTTTGGGTGTCCCGTTTTTGGGGTGTCCCCATTTTGGGGTGTCCCGTTTTGGGGTTTGGGGTGTCCCCGTTTTGGGGTGTCCCGTTTTGGGGTGTCCCGTTTTTTGGGGTGTCCCGTTTTGGGGTGTCCCATTTTGGGGTGTCCCCGTTTTTTGGGGTGTCCCCGTTTTGGGGTTTGGGGTGTCCCGTTTTTGGGGTGTCCCGTTTCGGGGTGTCCCCGTTTTTGGGGTGTCCCCATTTGGGGTGTCCCGTTTCGGGGTGTCCCCATTTTGGGGTGTCCCGTTTTTGGGGTGTCCCGTTTCGGGGTGTCCCCGGTGCCAGCCCCGCCCTCTCCTGTCCTTGTCCCCAGGGCGGGAGCGAGACCCGGACTCCGAGGAGGCTCTGGACACCCAGGGTGACCGAGGGGACACCGGAGGGACACAGGGGGACATTGGGGGGACACCGCGGGGACATGGAGGGGACATTGGGGGCGTGGCCATGGGGACAGGGTGACCGAGGGGACACCGGGGGGACATTGAGGGGACATTGAGGGGACATTCGGGGCGTGGCCATGGGGACAGGGTGACCGCGGGGACACCGGGGGACATTGGGGGGGACACCGGGGGACATTGAGGGGACACCAGGGGACACCGGGGGGACATGGAGGGGACATTGGGGGCGTGGCCATGGGGACAGGGTGACCACGGGGACACCTGGGGGGACACAGGGAGGGGACATGGGGACAGGAGTGACACTGGGGGGGACACGAGGACATTGGGGGGTGGGGCCATGGGGACCCCAGGAGGGACAGGGGGACACCGGGGGGGACATGGCAGGGGACACAGGGCGTGACATCGCGGAGGGTGACAGGGTGACACCGGGGGGGCGGAGGGGGGTGACAGGGTGACACACGGGGTGGCCACAGGGACAGGGGTGGGACACTGGGGTCACTGTGAGCTGGGGACGGGTGACACGGGGTGACACTGCCGGGCCCAGAGGTGACACCAGGTGACACAGCTGGGCCCAGAGGTGACACCAGGTGACACAGCTGGGCCCAGAGGTGACAGTGGCCGCGGTGTGTCCCCGCAGGGATCTGAGGTGGCCGATGGACCCTCCCGCCGTGTCCCCTCCCGGATGTCCCCATCGTGTCCCCTCCCGGATGTCCCTATCGTGTCTCCTCCGTGGTGTGCCCCCCGGATGTCCCCACCGTGTCCCCTCGCGGTGTCCCCATCGTGTCCCCTCCCGTGTCCCCTCCCCCAATAAAGTCCCTGCAGAGACACAGCGACAGCGCCGGGGGGGAGGGGACACGGGAGGGGACACTGGGGACATGGATGGGACATGAGGGGACACCGGGGGGACACGGTGGGGGGGACATGGGGGAACATGGAAGGGACACTGGGGACATGGGAGGGGACACGGAGGTGATATGGGGGGGACACAGGAGGGACATTGGGGACATGAGAGGGACATGGGGACACGGGAGGACATGAGAGGGACACTGGGGGGGACACGGGGAGGTGACATGGGGGGGACATGAGAGGGACACAGGAGGGGACACAGAAAGGGGACACGGGGAGGTGACATGGGAGGGGACACGGGGGGACATGAGAGGGACACTGGGGGGGACACGGGGAGGTGACATGGGGGGACATGAGAGGGACACTGGAGGAGACACAGAAAGGGGACACGGGGAGGTGACATGGGGGGGACATGGGAGGGGACACAGGAGGGACACTGGGGGGGACACGGGAGGACATGAGAGGGACACTGAGGGGGACACGGAAAGGGGACACGGGGAGGTGACATGAGGGGACATGGGAGGGGACACGGGGGGACATGGGAGGGACATCAGGGGGACACAAGGGGGGGACACGGGGAGGTGACATGGGGGGACACTACGGGGACATGGGAGGGGACATGGGAGGGGACACAGGAGGAAATGAGAGGGACACTGAGGGGACACGGAGGGACATCAAGGGGACACGAGGAGGGGACACGGAGGGACATCAAGGGGACACGGGGGGGGGACACGGGGAGACATGAGGGGACACGAGGAGGGGACACAGGAGGGGACATGGGGAGGGGACACGGGGAGACATGAGGGGACACGGGGAGGGGACACAGGAGGGGACATGGGGGGGACATCAAGGGGACACTGGAGAGGGACACTGGGGGACATTGTGGGACACCAGGAGGGGACACAGGAGGGGACACTCTGGGGGGACACGACACCGTGGGTGTCCCCACGGCTCCCCCCCGGAGAAATCCGGGATTGTCCCTCGCTGTCCCCACCCGGGGCTGTCCCCTCTGTCCCCGGGGGCCACAACTGGGGGGGGGCGGGGGATCCCCACAAATTGGGAGGGGGGTCCCCAAAATTTTTTTTTGGGGGGTGGGGAACGCTCGAAATTTGGGAGCCGGGATTGGCGGAATCCTTCCAGTCGCATCCCTGAATCCCGGGAGATTCCCGGCTCCGAGGGTCCCGGGGGGGGGGGGATCCATGGATCGGGAGGATCCTCCGGGGGAATTCCTGCGCCCGGATCCCAATTCCCGGGGCTGGATCCCAATTCCCACCCCCGGATCCCAGTTTGTGTCCCCAGATCCCAATTCCCATCCCCAGATCCCAGTTTGTGTCCCCAGATCCCAATTCCCACCCCCGGATCCCAGTTTGTGTCCCCAGATCTCTATTCCCATTTCCCGATTCCCAGATCCCAATTCCCGTCCCTAGATCCCAATTCCCAGCTCCAGCTCCAAATTCTTGACCCTGGATCCCAACCCCAACCCCCAGATCCCGATTCCCAGGGCCAGATCCCAATTCTCGACCCCAGATCCCGATTCCCGACCCCAGATCCTGACTCCTCACCCCAATTCCCATTCCCGGATCCCAATTCCTGGGTCCAGATCCCATTTTCTGTGCCCATTTCCCAATTCCCCTTTCGCGGATCCCCAGATCCTTGGATCCTGGCGCAGATTCCCCCTTTCCCGGATCCCGATCCCCCTTTCCCGGATCCCGATCCCCTTTTCCCGGATCCCGATCCCCCTTTCCCGGATCCCCAGATCCCCGGATCCCCTTTCCCGGGTGTGAGGCGGAGCCGGGGTTGGATAGACAGAGATCTGTATGTGCACGGCGCCGCCCCCGGGATCCACCCGGAGCCTTCCCACATGGAATTCTGACACATTCCCACTGGATCCATCCAGAACATTGCCACTGGATCCCACCTGGAACGTTCCCACATGGAATTCTGACACATTCCCACTGGATCCATCCAGAACATTCCCACACGGGATCCACCCGGAGCCTTCCCACACGGGATCCACCCCAGAACATTCCCACACGGAATTCCGACACATTCCTGCACGGGATCCACCCCGGAACGTTCCCACATGGAATTCTGACACATTCCCACACGGGATCCACCCCGGAACATTCCCACATGGAATTCTGACACATTCCCACACGGGATCCACCCCGGAACATTCCCACATGGAATTCCGACACATTCCCGCACGGGATCCATCCAGAACGTTCCCACACGGGATCCACCCGGAGCCTTCCCGCACGGGATCCACCCCGGAACATTCCCACATGGAATTCTGACACATTCCCGCACGGGATCCATCCAGAACATTCCCACACGGGATCCACCCGGAGCCTTCCTGCACGGGATCCACCCCAGAACATTCCCACACGGAATTCCGACACATTCCCGCATGGGATCCACCCTGGAACATTCCCACACAGGATCCACCCCGGAGCATTCCCACACGGGATCCACCCGGAACGTTCCCACAAGGAATTCCGACACATTCCCATGGGATCCACCCGGAACACTGCCACTGGATCCCACCTGGAACATTCCCACATGGAATTCTGACACATTTCCACTGGATCCCACCCGGAACCTTCCCGCCAGATCCGTCCTGGAACAATCCCACGCGGAATTCTGACAGATCCCCACACGGGATCCAGGCACATTCCCTTACAGGATCCCAGCGTGATCCCACTGGATCCATCCCAGCACATTCCCACCCGGAATTCCGACACCTTCCCATCAGGGATCCCGACATTTCCACCTGGGATCCTGACACGTTCCCAGGTGGGATCCCAACATTCCCATACGGAATTCCGGGAGCATTCCCACGCGGAATCCCGGGAGCATTCCCACGCGGAATCCCGACGTTTTCCCGCGCGGGATCCGGGTCCGTCTCTGGTGTGAAAATCCCAAAGCTGCTCCCGATCCCGAGGTTCGGGAGAGAAATCCCAGAGAGGAGCCAGAGCGGGGAAATCCGGGAACACGCGGGATTCCACAGGGATCCACCCCGAATTCCAGCGGGATTCACCAAAATTCCAGAGGGATCCTCCAAAATTCCACTGAGATCTCCCAGAATTCCAGAGGGATCCTCCAAAATTCCAGCAGGATCCTCCAAAATTCCAGTGGGATCCTCCAAAATTCCATCGGGATCCCCCAGAATTCCACTGAGATCTCCCCAAATTCCAGCGGGATCCCCCAAAATTCCATTGGGATCCTTCAAAATTCCATTGGGATGGATCCTCCAGAACTCCACTGAGATCTCCCCAAATTCCAGCAGGTTCCTCCAAAATTTCATCGGGATTCCCCAGAATTCCACTGATATCTCCCGGGATTCCACTGAGATCTCCCAGAATTCCAGAGGGATCCTCCAAAATTCCAGAGGGATCCTCCAAAATTCCAGAGGGATTCCTCCAAAATTCCATCGGGATCCCCCAGAATTCCACTGATATCTCCCGGGATTCCATTGGGATCCCCCAGAATTCCACTGAGATCTCCCAAAATTCCATCAGGATCCCCCAGAATTCCATCAGGATCCCCCAAAATTCCATCGGGACCCTCCAAAATTCCACCAGGACCCCTCAGAATTCCACCGAGATCTCTCAGGATTCCAGAGAGATCCCCCCAAAATTCCAGAATAAAACCTGGGAGCGCCCAGAGCGGGAATTGGAGAAGCCGAATTGGGGCTGGGGGGTTTTGGGGATCCTCCCGGCCTTGGATTTTTGGGGGGGGTCCCACCGGATTTTGGGGATCCCACCGGATTTTGGGGTCTCCGGGGCATTGGGGATCTTGTGGCACTGCCAGGTTTTGGGGATCCCACAGGATTTTGGGGATCCCACAGGATTTTGGGGTCCCACAAGATTTTGGGATCCCACAGGATCTTGGGGATCTTGTGGCACTACCAGGTTTTGGGGTGCTGTGGGATTTTGGGATCCCATTGGAATTTTGGGATCCCACAGGATTTTGGGGTCCCACTGGATCTGTGGGTCTTGTGAGAGTGCCAGGTTTTGGGGTCCCATTGGGATTTTGGGGTCCCTCCGGGTTTTGGGGTCCCACTGAGATTTGGCGTGCTGTGGGATTTTGGGGTCCCATTGGGATTTTGGGGTCCCGTTGGATTTGGGGATCCCATTGGAGTTTAGGGTCCCCGAACACTGGGGGCACCGCCAGATTTTGGGGTGCCACTGGATTTCAGGGAGCCATTTGGACTTGGGGATCCCACTGGATTTTGGGGTCCCACTGGATTTCGAGATCCTACTGGATTTTAGGATCCTATTGGATTTTGGGGTCCTGTTGGATTTCGGGATCCCCTCGGATTTCGGGATCCTGTGGGATTTTGGGGTCCCGTGGTGTTTGGGCCATGCCAAGTTTTGGGGTCCCACAGGATTTTGGGATCCCACTGGATTTTGGGGTCCCGTTGGATTTGGGGATCCCGTTGGAGTTTAGGGTCCCTGAACACCGAGGGCACCGCCAGATTTTGGGGTGCCATTGGATTTCAGGGAGCCATTTGGACTTGGGGATCCCACTGGATTTTGGGGTCCTGTTGGATTTGGGGATCCCATTGGATTTTAGGGTCCCCGAACACTGGGGGCACCGCCAGATTTTGGGGTGCCACTGGATTTTGGGGTCCCGTAACATTGGATTTAGGGATCCCATTGGATTTTGGGGGTCCTGTGGGATCCCATTGGATTTGGGGATCCCATTGGATTTTAGGGTCCCGTTGGATTTTGGGATCCCACTGGATTTTGGAATCCCATTGGATTTTGGGGTCCCGTGGTGTTTGGGCACTGCCAGATTTCGGGATCCTGCGGGATTTCGGGATCCTGTGGGATTTTGGGGTCCCGTGGTGTTCAGGCCCTGCCAGGGTTTGGGATCCCACAGGATTTTGGGATCCCACTGGATTTTGGGGTGCACTCGGCCCTGGGGGTGGGTGCTGTGGGATTCCGGCACTGCCAGGCTGTGCGATCCAGCAGAATTCCCAGGATTTCCGGCTCCAGGATCCTCTGGAATATTTTTGGGACGCTCCAGGACTCTTCGGGATCCTCTCCAATCCTTTGTGATTCTCTCAGACGCTCCGGGATTTTTTTTTGGGGGGGATCCTCCGGAACCCCTTGTGATGCTCCAGGATCCTCTGGGATCCCTTGGGATGCTCCAGGATCCTCTGGGATCCCTTGTGATGCTCCAGGATCCTCTGGGATCCCTTGGGATGCTCCAGGATCCTCTGGGATCCCTTGTGATGCTCCAGGATCCTCTGGAACCCCTTGGGATGCTCCAGGATCCTCTAGGATCCCTTGGGATGCTCCAGGATCCTCTGGGATCCCTTGGGATGCTCCAGGATTCCTCGGGATGCTCCGGGACGATCTGGGATCCCCCAGGATCCCCCGGGATCCCCCGAGGGCGGCGGCGGCTCCGGGGTTTTGTGCGAAGCAGGAGTCGTCTCTCGGGGTTTCCTTCCCTTTCCCTGGGATCCTTTCTCCCAGTTCCTTTTCCCCCGGGATCCTTTTTCCCAGTTCCTTCTGCCGGGATCCTTTCCGGGGATCCCTTTTCCCGGGATCCCGTTTGTCCCTGTCCCTGTCCCCGGGCTGGGCTTTAGGACACGGCCGGGTCCTTGGGCGTGGGATCCTCGGGATACTCCTCGGGATACTCCTCGGGATACTCCTCGGGATACTCCTCGGGATACTCGTCGCCGTCCGGGAAGCAGGGCCCCTCGCCCAGCTCGAAGAAGATGGGCAGATCCCCGGATCCCACGTCCACGGCGCTGGAATCCACCAGGAACAGCGGCTGCACCGTGCACGGAACCAGCTGCTTCCCTGGGACACACGGGAACGGGAAATTGGGATTGGGAATGGGAATGGGGGAATGGGAATGTGGGATTGTGGGAATGTGGGATTGGGAATGGGATTGGGAATGTGGGACTGGGATTGGGATTGGGGGATTTGGATTGGGATTGGGAAGGGGAATGGGGGATTGAGATTGGGAATGTGGGATTGGGATTGGGAATGTGGGATTGGGAATGTGGGATTGGGATTGGGAATGTGGGATTGGGATTGGGGGAATGGGAATGTGGGATTGGGATTGGGAATGTGGGAATGGGAATGGGAGAACGGGAATGGGGGATTGGGAATGTGGGATTGGGAATGTGGGATTGGGAATGTGGGATTGGGAATGTGGGATTGGGATAATGCACCGTGCAGGGAACCAGCTGCTTCCCTGGGACACACGGGAACGGGATTGGGAATGGGAATGGGGGAATGGGAAAGTGGGATTGAGGGATTGGGATTGGGGGATTGGGAATGTGGGATTGGGAATGTGGGATTGGGAATGGGAATGTGGGATTTTGGGAATGTGGGATTGGGATTGGGAATGTGGGATTGGGATTGGGGGATTGGGATTGGGAATGTGGGATTGGGAATGTGGGATTGGGAATGGGAATGGTGGGATTGGGAATGGGGGATTGGGAATGGGAGATTGGGAATGTGGGATTGGGAATGGGATTGGGAATGTGGGACTGGGATTGGGATTGGGGGATTTGGATTGGGATTGGGAATGGGGGATTGGGATTGGGAATGTGGGATTGGGAATGTGGGATTGAGGAACTGGGAATGTGGGATTGGGAATGTGGGATTGGGAATGGGAGATTGGGAATGGGATTGGGGGATTGAAGAATTGGGATTGGGAATGGGGGATTGGGATTGTGGGATTGGGAATGGGAATGTGGGATTGGGAATGTGGGATTTGGATTGGGAATGTGGGATTGGGAATGGGGGATTGGGATTGGGGGATTGGGAATGGGGCATTGGGATTGGGAATGTGGGATTGGGAATGGGGGATTGGGATTGGGAGATTGGGAATGGGATTGGGAATGTGGGATTGGGAATGGGGGATTGGGATTGGGGGATTGAAGAATTGGGAATGGGAATGTGGGATTGGGATTGGGAATGTGGGATTGGGATTGGGGGATTGGGATTGGGAATGTGGGAATGAGAATGTGGGATTGGGGGATTGTGAATGGGATTGGGAATGTGGATTGGGATTGGGAATGGGGGATTGGGAATGTGGGATTGGGATTGGGAAATTGGGAATGTGGGATTGGGATAATGCACTGTGCAGGGCACCAGCTGCTTCCCTGGGACACACGGGAACCGGGTTGGGATTGGGAATGTGGGACTGGGAATGGGAATGTGGGAATGGGAATGTGGGAATGGGGGATTGGGAATGGGAATGGGAGAATGGGAATGGGGGATTGGGATTGGGAATGTGGGATTGGAATTGGGAAATTGGGATTGGGAATGTGGGATTGGGAATGGGGGATTGGGATAATGCACTGTGCAGGGCACCAGCTGCTTCCCTGGGACACACGGGAACGGGATTGGGAATGGGAATGTGGGAATGGGAATGTGGGATTGAGGGATTGGGAATGTGGGATTGGGAATGTTCGGGGGGGGCAGGGAATGTTTGGGATGGACAGGGGCCGTTTCCCATTCCCGAATCCCAGGGACTCCGCTCTCATCCTAACCCAATCCCAATCCCCTAATCCCAATTCCCCCAATGCATCCCCTAATCCCAATTCCCCCAATGCATCCCCTAATCCCAATTCCCCCAATCCATCCCCTAATCCCAATTCCCCCAATCCCAATCCCCCAATCCCAACTCCCCCAATCCCAATCCCCTAATCCCAATTCCCCCAATCCATCCCCTAATCCCCATTCCCCCAATCCATCCCCTAATCCCAGTTCCCCCAATCCATCCCTTAATCCCAGTTCCCCCAATCCATCCCCTAATCCCAGTTCCCCCAATCCATCCCCTAATCCCAGTTCCCCCAATCCATCCCCTAATCCCAGTTCCCCCTGATCCCGACCCCAATCCCACCTGATCAGTCCCAAATCCCAACCCCAGCTCATCCGAATGCCAATCCCAAATCCCTCCTGATCCCCATTCCCTGCATCCAAACCCTAATCCCAATCCCAGTCCTGACCCCATCCCGTGTTAGTCCTAATCCCAATCCATATCCGTGCCCAAATCCCGGCCCCAATCCCGCTTAATCTTAATCCCAGTCCCTCTCAATCTGTTCCCAAATCCCAACTTCACTCAATCTTAACCCCAGTTCCCCCAATTAACGCCCAAATTCCAGATCCAAATCCTAATCCTAGTCCCGACTCCACCCTAATCCTGATCCCGTGTCAATCCTAATCCAAATCCCAATCCCAATCCAAGTCCCACTTAATCCATTCCCAAATCCCAATCCCACTTAATCCTAATCCCACCAATTCCCAATCCATCCCTGTTGTTCTTAATCCAATGTCAATCCCACCCTAATCCCAATCCATTCCCAAATCCCAAACAATCCTAATCCCATCCAATCCCAATCCCAATCCCAATCCATTCCAGTCCCACCTAATCCAAAACCAGATCCTAATCCCACTTAATCCTAATCCAAATCATCCCAATTCCTCCTAATCCCAACCTCCACCAATCTCCCTGAATCCCAAATGACCCCTAATCCCAATTCCCTGATCCAAATCCTAATCCCAAATGACCCCTAATCCCAATTCCCTAATCCAAATCCTAATCCCAATCCCAAATGACCCCTAATCCCAATTCCCTGATCCAAATCCTAATCCCAATCCCAAATGACCCCTAATCCCAATTCCCTGATCCAAATCCTAATCCCAATCCCAAATGATCCCTAATCCCAATCCCAAATGACCCCTAATCCCAATCCCAAATGACTCCCTAATCCCAATTCCCTGATCCAAATCCTAATCCCAATCCCAAATGACCCCTAATCCCAATTCCCTAATCCAAATCCTAATCCCAAATGACTCCCTAATCCCAATTCCCTAATCCAAATCCCAATCCCAAATGACCCCTAATCCCAATTCCCTGACCCAAATCCTAATCCCAATCCCAAATGATCCCTAAACCCAATCCCAAATGACTCCCTAATCCCAATTCCCTGATCCAAATCCTGATCCCAATTCCCCGATCCCAATCCTAATCCAAATCTCACCCTGATCCCAATCCCACCCAATGTCAAACCCACCCTAATCCCAATCCCATCCTAATCCCAATCCCAATCCATCCCAGCCCTACCCAATCCTTCCCAAATCCCACCCAATCCTAATCCCAAACCTAATCCGAATCCATCCCAGTCCTACCTAATCTGTCCCCAAATCCTAATCCCAATACCACCTAATCGTAAGATTAATTCCTCTTAATCCCAATCCCACCTAATCCTAATCCCAATCTCGCCTATTCCTGCTTAATCCCAATCCCACACCCACCCAATCTTAATCCCATTTAATCCCAATCCCATCTAATGATAATTCCATTTAATCCCATCCCAATCCCACCGAATCCTAATCCCAACCCTGCTTAATCCTAATCCCATTTAATCCCAAACCCACCTAATCCTAATCCCATTTAATCCCAATCCCACCTAATCCTAATCCCAATCCCAACTAATCCCAAACCTACTGAATCCTATTAATCCTACCTAATCCCAATCCCACCTAATCCCAATCCCAATCCCACCTAATCCCAAACCGACTGAATCCTATTATTAATCCTACCTAATCCCAATCCCGCCTAATCCTAATCACACTTAATCCCAATCCCATGTAATCCAAATCCCAATTAATTCTAGTCCCACTTAATCCTAATCCTAATCCCGCCTAATCCTAATCCCACCTAATCCTAATCCCACCTAATCCTAATCCCAATCCCACCTAATCCCAATCCCACCTAATCCCAAACCCACTTAATCCTAATCCCAATCCCACTTAATCCCATTCCCACCAAATCCTAATCCCACCTAATCCTAAACCAGTTTAATCCCAAACACAATCCCCATCCCACTTAATCCTAATCCAAATCCCATCTAATCCAAATCCCACCCCATTTCTGAATCCTGAAATTCCCAAAATTCCCGCTGGGAATTCCAGAGTCCCCCCACCCCATTCCTTAATCCCAGGGATCCCGAAATTCCGGAAATCCCCCGAATTCCCGCCGGGAATACCGGAGTCCCCCGCGCCGGCCTCGGTCTCCGTCGGTTTCTGCTGCTCCTGGGCCGAGATGAGATCCTGGATCTGCCGGAATTTTGGGGAATTATTGACCTTTTTTCCAAGGGTTTTAAAGGTGGGGTTTTTTTCCCAACCCCGGGAAAAATCTCAAATCCCAAAATCTCACAGGAATTATCCCGGAGAGGAAAATCCCGGGAATGAGGCAGAGCTGGTGGCACATTCCGTGGGCATCCGGGAATATTCCCGGAGCAAATCCTGCCCTTGGTCCTGATCCTGATCCCGATCCCAATCCCAGTCCCAATCCCAGCTGAAATCCCAGTCCCAGTCCCAATCCCAATCCTAATCCCAGTCCCAATCCCAATCCCATGGAATATCCCAAAAAATCTCATTGAATATCCCCAAAAATCTCATCCCAGAATATCCCAAAAATCCCATGGAATATCCCCAAAAACCCCATCCCCAAAAATCCCATTGAATATCCAAAAAATCCCTGGGAATATCCCAAAAATCCCACGGAATATCCCAAAAATCCCATGGAATATCCCAAAAATCCCACGGAATATCCCAAAAATCCCATGGAATATCCCAAAAATCCCATGGAATATCCCAAAAATCCCACGGAATATCCCAAAAATCCCATGGAATATCCCAAAAAATCCCATGGAATATCCCAAAATTCCCATGGAATATCCCAAAATTCCCATGGAATATCCCAAAAATCCCATTGGATATCCCAAAAATCCCATTGAATATCCCAAAAAATCCCATTGAATATCCCAAAAATCCCATGGAATATCCCAAAAAATCCCATGGAATATCCCAAAAATCCCATCCCAAAATATCCCAAAAATCCCATTGAATATCCCAAAAATCCCACGGAATATCCCAAAAATCCCATTGAATATCCCAAAAAATCCCACGGAATATCCCAAAAAATCCCATGGAATATCCCAAAAATCCCATGGAATATCCCAAAAATCCCATGGAATATCCCAAAAATCCCTTGGAATATCCCAAAAATCCCATTGAATATCCCAAAAATCCCATGGAATATCCCAAAAATCCCACGGAATATCCCAAAAATCCCACTGAATATTCCAAAAATCCCATTGAATATCCCAAAAAATCTTATGGAATATCCCAAAAATCCCATGGAATATCCCAAAAAATCCCATTGAATATCCCAAAAATCCCATTGAATATCCCAAAAATCCCATTGAATATCCCAAAAAATCCCATTGAATATCCCAAAAATCCCACGGAATATCCCAAAAATCCCATGGAATATCCCAAAAATCCCATGGAATATCCCAAAAATCCCATTGAATATCCCAAAAATCCCATGGAATATCCCAAAAATCCCATGGAATATCCCAAAAATCCCATGGAATATCCCAAAAATCCCATGGAATATCCCAAAAAATCCCATTGAATATCCCAAAAATCCCATGGAATATCCCAAAAATCCCATTGAAAATCCCAAAAATCCCACTGAATATCCCAAAAATCCCACTGAATATCCCAAAAAATCCCATGGAATATCCCAAAAATCCCATTGAATATCCCAAAAAATCCCATGGAATATCCCAAAAATCCCAACGAATATCCCAAAAATTCCCATGGAACATCCCAAAAAATCCCATGGAATATTCCAAAAATCCCATGGAATATCCCAAAAAATCCCATGGAATATCCCAAAAATCCCATTGAATATCCCAAAAATTCCATGGAATATCCCAAAAATCCCATTGAATATCCCAAAAATCCCTGGGAATATCCCAAAAATCCCATGGAATATCCCAAAAATCCCATGGAATATCCCAAAAATCCCATTGAATATCCCAAAAATCCCAAGGAATATCCCAAAAATCCCATTGAAAATCCCAAAATTCCCATTGAATATCCCAAAAATCCCACTGAATATCCCAAAAATCCCATGGAATATCCCAAAAATCCCATTGAATATCCCAAAAATCCCTGGGAATATCCCAAAAATCCCATGGAATATCCCAAAAATCCCAAAACTGAATATCCCAAAAATCCCACTGAATATCCCAAAAAATCTCATCCCGGAATATCCCTAAAATCCCATGGAATATCCCAAAAATCCCATGGAATATCCCAAAAAAATCTTATGGAATATCCCAAAAATCCCATGGAATATCCCAAAAAATCCCATCCCAAAATATCCCAAAAAATCCCATTGGATATCCCAAAATTCCCATGGAATATCCCAAAAATCCCATGGAATATCCAAAAAAATCTTATGGAATAACCCAAAAATCCCTGGAATATCCCAAAAAATCCCACGGAATATCCCAAAATTCCCATGGAATATCCCAAAAATCCCATGGAATATCCCAAAAATCCCATTGAATATCCCAAAAAATCCCATTGAATATCCCAAAATTCCCATGGAATATCCCAAAAATCCCATGGAATATCCCAAAAATCCCAGTGAATATCCCAAAAATCCCATTGAATATCCCAAAAATCCCATGGAATATCCCAAAAATCCCATGGAATATCCCAAAAATCCCTGGGAATATCCCAAAAATCCCATTGAATATCCCAAAAATCCCATGGAATATCCCAAAAATCCCACGGAATATCCCAAAAATCCCATGGAACATCCCAAAAATCCCATGGAACATCCCAAAAATCCCACTGAATATTCCAAAAATCCCATTGAATATCCCAAAAAATCTTATGGAATATCCCAAAAATCCCATGGAATATCCCAAAAAATCCCATTGAATATCCCAAAAATCCCACTGAATATCCCAAAAAATCCCATTGAATATCCCAAAAATCCCACGGAATATCCCAAAAATCCCATGGAATATCCCAAAAATCCCATGGAATATCCCAAAAATCCCATTGAATATCCCAAAAATCCCATTGAATATCCCAAAAATCCCACGGAATATCCCAAAATTCCCATTGAATATCCCAAAAAATCTTATGGAATATCCCAAAAATCCCATGGAACATCCCAAAAATCCCATGGAATATCCCAAAAAATCCCATGGAATATCCCAAAAATCCCATGGAATATCCCAAAATTCCCACTGAATATCCCAAAAATCCCATTGAATATCCCAAAAAATCCCTGGGAATATCCCAAAAATCCCACGGAATATCTCAAAAATCCCACTGAATATCCCAAAAATCCCATGGAATATCCCAAAAATCCCATGGAATATCCCAAAAATCCCATCCCGTGCATTTCCTTTATTCCCATCCCTGAAATCTGGAATATTCCCAAAAAATCCCCCGAATCCCGGGATTCGGAACCAAATTCCGGCCCCAATTTTGGGAATTTTCCCTTGGAAAATCCGGGATTTTTCCCGTTTTTTTGGGGACAGGGATTATTCCCGCTGGGGGTGGCCCCAGTCCCGCCCCTTTTCCCTGGAATTCCGGGAATCCCGGGAATTCGGCGCTCACGCTGGCCAGGCTGCTGTCCAGGTCCGGCAGGGTCACGTCCGGCACCGCCACCGACGGGCTGAAGAGCTGGAAAACCGGGAATGGGAATGAGGGAATTCCCGGGAAAATCCACCCAGGGAGAAATGGGAATGGGAATGGGAATGACGGAATTCCCGGGGAAAATCCACCCAGGGAGAAATGGGAATGGGATCTGGGAATGACGGAATTCCCAGGGAAAAAACGGGAATGGGATTTGGGAATGACGGAATTCCCAGGAATGGGATCTGGGAATGACGGAATTCCCGGGGAAAATCCACCCAGGGAGAAATGGGAATGGGAATGACGGAATTCCTGGGGAAAATCGGGATCTGGGAATGACGGAATTCCCGGGAAAAATCCACCCAGGGAAAAATGGGAACGGGATCTGGGAATGACGGAATTCCCGGGAAAAACGGGATCTGGGAATGACGGAATTCCCGGGAAAAATCCACCCAGGGAATGGGATCTGGGAATGACGGAATTCCCAGGGGAAATGGAATCTGGGAATGATGGAATTCCTGGGAATGGGATCTGGGAATGACGGAATTCCTGGGAAAAATCCACCCAGGGAAAAATGGGAATGGGATCTGGGAATGACGGAATTCCCGGGGAAAAACGGGATCTGGGAATGACAGAATTCCCAGGGAAAATCCACCCAGGGAGAAATGGGAATGGGATCTGGGAATGACGGAATTCTCAGGAAAAATCCACCCAGGGAAAAATGGGAATGGGATCTGGGAATGACGGAATTCCTGGGAAAACGGGGAATGGGATTTGGGAATGATGGAATTCCCGGGGAAAATCCACCCAGGGACAAATGGGAATGGGAATGACGGAATTCCCAGGGAAAAACGGGGAATGGGATTTGGGAATGATGGAATTCCCGGGGAAAATCCACCCAGGGAATGGGATCTGGGAATGACAGAATTCCCGGGAAAAAACGGGATCTGGGAATGAGGGAATTCCCGGGGAAAATCAACCCAGGGAGAAATGGGATCTGGGAATGATGGAATTCCCGGGGAAAAAACGGGAATGGGATCTGGGAATGACGGAATTCCCGGGAAAACGGGAAATGGGATTTGGGAATGACGGAATTCCCGGGGGAAATGGAATCTGGGAATGAGGGAATTCCTGGGAAAAAACGGGATCTGGGAATGACGGAATTCCCGGGAAAAATCCACCCAGGGAGAAATGGGAATGGGATCTGGGAATGACGGAATTCCCAGGGAAAAATCGACCCCTGAGCCTGGGAATGACGGAATTCCCGGGGAAAACCCACCCAGGGAATAAATCCCTGAATATTCCCAGTGGGAATTCCACGGACAAAAAATGGATCCTGGAATATTCCCAGTGGGAATTCCCGGGATAAACCCGCCCAGGGAATAAATCCTGGAATATTCCCAGTGGGAATTCCCGGGATAAACCCGCCCAGGGAATAAATCCCGGAACATTCCCGGCGGGAATTCCCAAGGACAGGGACCAAACCCCGGGACATTCCCATGGGAAGAGCCCCCAAAGGCTCAATCCCCATCTCCAGCCGCCTTTTCCGGAGGCCGCTGGGTCCGGGGACTGCGGGGAATTCTGGGAATTGTGGGAATTGTGGGAATTCTGGGACTGTGGGGAATTCTGGGACTCGGGGAAATTCTGGGAATTCTGGGACTGTGGGGAATTCTGGGAATTCTGGGACTGTGGGGAATTGTGGGACTGTGGGGAATTGTGGGAATTCCGGGAATTGCGGGAATTCTGGGACTCGGGGGAATTCTGGGACTGTGGGGAATTGTGGGAATTCTGGGACTGTGGGGAATTCTGGGAATTGCGGGAATTCTGGGACTCGGGGAAATTCTGGGAATTCTGGGACTGTGGGGAATTCTGGGACTGTGGGGAATTCCGGGAATTCTGGGACTGTGGGGAATTCTGGGACTCGGGGGAATTGTCGGAATTCTGGGACTGTGGGGAATTGTGGGAATTCTGGGACTGTGGGGAATTCTGGGACTGTGGGGAATTCCGGGAATTCCGGGACTGTGGGGAATTGCGGGAATTGCGGGAATTCCGGGCATTCTGGGCGCGCTCACGTCGAGCAGGGCGCTGTCCATGCTGAAGCCGTGGGTGCTGAGCACGGCCTGCAGGTTGTCCAGGCTCGAGTCGATGGTGTCCAGGTGCTCGTTCAGCTCATTCCTGCTGGGAACCGCCGCAACGGGAAAACGCCGTCAGGGACAGCGGGAATGGGGACAGGGACAACGGGAACCGCAACGGGAACGACAACGGGAACGCCGTCAGGGACAGCAGGAACGACAGCGGGAACGCCGTCAGGGACGGCGGGAATGACAACGGGAATGACAACGGGAATGACAACGGGAACGCCGTCAGGGACAGCGGGAACGACAGCGGGAATGGCAACGGGAACGCCGTCAGGGACAGCGGGAATGACAACGGGGACAGGGACAACGGGAACGCCGTCAGGGACAGCCGGAATGACAGCGGGGACAGGGACAACGGGAACGACAATGGGAACGCCGTCAGGGACAGCGGGAACGACAACGGGGACAACAGGAATGACAACGGGAATGACAACGGGAACGCCGTCAGGGACAGCGGGGACAATGGGGACAGGGACAGCGGGAACGACAACGGGAACGCCGTCAGGGACAGCCAGAACGACAGCGGGAACAGGGACAACGGGAATGACAACGGGAACGCCGTCAGGGACAGCGGGAACGACAGCGGGGACAGGGACAACGGGGACAACGGGAATGACAACGGGAATGACAACGGGAGCGCTGTCAGGGACAGCGGGAACGACAGCGGGAACGGCAATGGGAACGCCATCAGGGACAGCGGGAATGACAGCAGGGACAGGGACAACGGGGACAGGGACAACGGGAATGACAGCGGGAATGACAACGGCAATGACAACGGGAACGCCGTCAGGGACAGCGGGAACGACAGCGGGGACAGGGACAACGGGGACAACGGGAATGACAACGGGAATGACAACGGGAGCGCCGTCAGGGACAGCGGGAACGACAGCGGGAACGGCAATGGGAACGCCGTCAGGGACAGCGGGAATGACAGCAGGGACAGGGACAACGGGGACAGGGACAGCGGGAACGACAACGGGAACGACAACGGGAATGACAACGGGAACGACAACGGGAACGCCGTCAGGGACAGCGGGAACGACAGCGGGAATGACAACGGGAACGCCGTCAGGGACAGGGACAATGGGGACAGGGACAACGGGAATGACAACGGGAACGCCGTCAGGGACAGCGGGGACGACAGCGGGAACGACAACGGGAATGACAACGGGAACCGCAACGGGAATGCCGTCAGGGACAGCGGGAATGACAGCGGGAATGACAGCGGGGACAGGGACAACGGGAACGGGGACAGGGACAGCGGGAACGACAACGGGAATGACAACAGGAACGGCAACGGGAACCGCAACGGGAATGCCGTCAGGGACAGTGGGAATGACAGCGGGAATGACAGCGGGGACAGTGGGGACAATGGGGACAGGGACAGCGGGAACGCCGTCAGGGACAATGGGAATGGCAATGGGAACGGGAACGCCGTCAGGGACAGCAGGGACAATGGGGACAACAGGGACAACGGGAATGACAACAGGAATGACAACGAGGACAACAGGAACGGGGACAGGGACAATGGGAATGACAACGGGAATGCCGTCAGGGACAGCGGGAATGACAACAGGGACAATGGGAACGGGGACAACGGGAATGACAACTGGAACGCCGTCAGGGACAGCGGGAATGACAATGGGGACAACGGGAACGACAATGGGGACAACGGGAATGACAACGGGAACGCCGTCAGGGACAGGGACAATGGGGACAGGGACAACGGGAATGACAACGGGAACGCCGTCAGGGACAGCGGGGACGACAGCGGGAACGACAACGGGAATGACAACGGGAACCGCAACGGGAATGCCGTCAGGGACAGCGGGAATGACAGCGGGAATGACAGCGGGGACAGGAACAACGGGAACGGGGACAGGGACAGTGGGAATGACAACGGGAACGGCAACGGGAATGACAACGGGAACACCGTCAGGGACAGTGGGAATGACAATGGGAATGACAACAGGAATGACAACAGGAATGACAACAGGAATGACAACGGGAATGACAACGGGAACGCCGTCAGGGACAGCGGGAACGACAGCGGGGACAGGGACAACGGGAATGACAACGGGAACGCTGTCAGGGACAGTGGGAATGACAACGGGGACAACGGGAATGGCAATGGGAACGGGAACGCCGTCAGGGACAGCGGGGACAATGGGGACAATGGGAACGGGGACAGGGACAATGGGAACGGGAACGCCGTCAGGGACAGCAGGAATGGGGACAGGGAATCGGGACAACAGGAACAGGGACAGGGACAATGGGAACGGGGACAATGGGAATGGGGACAATAGGAATGGGGACAACGGGAATGACAACAGGAATGCCGTCAGGGACAGCAGGAACGGCGACAACAGGAACAGAGACAATGGGAATGACAACGAGGACGGGGACAACGGGGACAACGGGAACGGGGACAGGGACAACGGGAACGGGGACAACAGGAACGGGAATGGGAACGCCGTCAGGGACAGCGGGAATGACAATGGGAATGACAACGGGAATGACAACGGGAATGACAACGGGAATGTCATCAGGGACAGCGGGAATGGGGACAGGGACAATGGGAATGCGGACAACGGGAATGGGAACACCGTCAGGGACAGCGGG